>JAVRXN010000009.1:45327316-45497316 GCA_033556935.1 Timema podura | reverse complement strand
ATTTGGACTCTTCGGAGTTGAAGCCGGCGATATAGGGTACATCGAGGATCCTCCCCTCTTGAAGCAGTTTAAGAGGATCATCAGACAGGAACACTTCATTTCCATCTTGAACCTTTGGTTCGACCACCACCACAAACTCACCATCCTGACATAAAGAATGCATGCAATAGTATAGATATGTGTGTTGTTATAATATAACTTTCTGAAAAAAATAATTATGGCACTATTTTGAAGTGGGAACTGGTACTCACTTATCTCATTGTCTCTTGAAAATTGCTGTTTAGTTATAAGATTTGGTTTCAATAGATCTGTTACTAGTAGTGCAGAAATCCGTAATGAAATCTCAAACAATTGTGCATTTTATAATACAAGCGGCAAATTTGGTACACAAGTTAAATAGGTAATGAAGAAATATTTCAGGGGTGGAGATATCAAAAATCATATGACACGACTGCAATGGAAGCCATTTTCTAAAATTATCACCAAACATATAGAAAACTACTATTACTTTGATTTACAATTATATACCTGTCCTTTTTCTCAAATTTAGTGTCTTTTTGAATTTTTATGTGTCTGGAATTGGTCAGCAGTCACCATCTATGGCAAATTAGTACATTTAAAGAATGAATTTAGATCAGATTATTTGTTTTCTATTGAGTGTTTTGAATTATTTGAGTGCGATACTTTTTTCACTGTCTAACTTTTTTGTCTCAGGAATAAACTGTCATTAAAATGGAGCGAAATTTCAAGCTCCTAGACTAAATAGAGTTTTCCAAGCCACCTGATGAAACCAAAAACTAGGATTTTTGTCTTGTTTGCCAGGAAGTGACAAAGGAAAAGCTGACCTGCCCTAGTGATTTTGCTGGTAAATCACCAAGTGAGGAAGCTGGCTATTCAACAATAGGATAATACAGATTGAAATTTGAAGAACTAAAGTCTCTTCCTCGCGGGATTAAAATAAGAAGATTAGATGAAGGAAATAGACTAAAACAAATATTTGTGGATAAAAAGGCAAATTTCATAAACGCTGCAGCTGAAAATTTAATAAAACCCAGCTTTACAGGGCAATTGAAAGGAAAAATAAGGAAAATAAAGCAGCTGAAGATTACAATTCAGAGGCCTTAACGTCAGATGAAAGAAGTACCAGATCAAAATACTCACTACCAAACATTCAAGGGACATTAGGCTTCTTTTGTGACCAACCAGTGTGTAACCTCCCCTTTATCACCATTCAGAAATAACAGTCGGGGATGGTAACAAGAGAGTTATTTTAGTTAAATAACAAATCACATACAACTCAATGAGAGAGTGAGACAATAAAAAGCGTTAGGCGCTGGAAATATATATTAGAGACAAACATTCATTTAATTGGTGAAGACTGGTTTGATGAACATCTGAAATTAGCCAAAGCCCACGGCATTATACACTGGGATACAAGTGGTCAAAGCTAACTTCTGACGTGATACAAGACTCTCGCCCATAAATGGCGACTCAAAACACATTAAATAATCTATACTAAATTGACCTTCATATTAATCTCAAATAGTCCTGCCATCCATAATAACAAATTAATTATCAAAGAAAGCTCTAGATAAAGATGATCAATCAGGAATGCGATCCAGCAAATAGACATAAGAGTTAAGTTACTCTAACTGGCAGTTCCCAAAGGTTGAACAATTACCATATAATCTCATATAACACATTTTCTCCGACTGAATATTAGAATATTAGACATATATGAATCTATTCACAAAGGTCATAATAATGCAAGCTACGATGCCTAATGGCTTGCAAAAGAGAAACATTAGTAAATAAAGCCAAGACTGCGATATAACCTCACCGACTCGCGGCCCCTTCTTTAACTAACAATTCATAAACTTTAAACATTTTCAACAATGATAAATAGTCTCGTAATAAATAACAAGTTGAATATAAATCCCTAAAATATTAAAATTAGAAGAGCTGGCAAACGACGCTATCAGTTTAAATGATCGTCCAAAGTGGCGGTACCCAAAAGGTAAAAAAAACCCAGCCCTTAAGCGGAAAAGCAGAAGTTTTAAAATATGACACAGGATCCAAAAGTCCCCCATAGGGATCATAAAGCTGAACAAACGGTTTGAAATAACCGCCCAAAGATATTAAATATGTTCATAGCTTAAGAGACCAAAATTTACTAGGTCCATTTAGTGCCAATGATTCATAAGTTTTAATTATTACTATTCCAGAATAATAATTTTGAATAGAATATAACATTTTAAGCCAGAAGGGAATTTTGAATAACCTAACGTTTAAATCAGCCTCTAACAATGTCGCTCACCTTGTAGCCAGTAAGTAATATGTCCCTACATCACTATCATATACTCTAAAAATATGCCACGTGCTCTCGAGGCGCGGGAACAATAATAGAGAGTGAGTGGAAGGGGGAACCAAGCTTCGCGAACATATTGTAGCATGCTCCACGACTCCAGATGCGTGCGGAAGAACAGTTCTACGAGTTGGCCAAGCAAGGCCTAGGGCCTCGCTTCAGTCCGATATCAGACAGGGCCGCGATGTGTAGTGGAGTAATAGTTTTGCTGAGATGGCTCTACTGGGGCCAGGATAGTCAGTGAGACAACCTCTTAGTGTTTATAAAATGTTGTAACAAGGCTACAAGTGGATGAAAATGCACACTCTGTTCGAAAGTCAAGCGCACTCCACTGTAGACAGTCGAGTAAGATCATGTGATTTTACCCTTCAAGATAAAATTTAATTGCAAAACTCATTGCAGGTGATATGTTTGCTCAAGATGCAGTGTATTACGCAAATTGTCTTGCAGCGCTATACAATTGTGAGAGAGATTTAAAATTAAAATCAGGTAAAATAGAAGATATTCTTCATACCTGTTATAGGAATGCATTTGCAGAGCTACTAGCCTACATAGAAAATATTCTTTATGATGACGAAATCTCTCCAGTCCTACAGCTGAACCATCTCAAGAAACTCTACTGTCATAGAATTGAACAACTAGGAGGGAGGGCGACTCTAGTACAGTGCACTCAACTTGGCTAAACAAAAGACTACTTAGCTATTTCCTAGAGCTAGAACCTCAAACTGATGGTCGAGAAGTCTTACTTGTAAGAAACAGTGATAAAGGAGCGAGTCTCAAGAAAGCCTGTTCTTATGATTCTGAGTCAAATGCCATCACTTTATCCCATGCTGCTAGCATTGTAAGAAGAGATGTTTTGAAACGTTCTCAAAACCCAATTCACAGGTAAATTTGAGGAAAACTACCAACAAGCTAGTGTTCCCATGACGTTGCTGACTCTTGTTGACATGATATTGAATGGGCGTATAATTACAAATGAAGTAGATTACCCATAACAAGTTACTCTCTCTCGCTTTCACAGCTTTTATCTTTCAACTGTTTTAAACAACGCAGGAAAACCTCCCAGCATTTGGTTCACTCACAAGATAGTGAAACACCGTTACCTCTTTTTACTAGCTGTCTTGTGCACTCTCTCACAAGATAAAAACGCTTAGTTGATATTTTGTTTAAAGCAGGATTTAGTTTTTCCTATGATAGATTTCTCAGCCAATCAACAGACTTAGGTAATTCAGCTATCAACCACTTACAAAGAATAGGAGCCGTAACCCAGTTGCATTTGAGAACAAATGTTTTCACTATAGCTGCAAATGACAATATAGACCACAATATTTCGTCTACTACATCTACTAGCTCATTTCATAATACAGGAATATCACTGTTTCAACACCCAAACACCGACAATTTTGGTAGTGATCAAACTGAAGATCCATGGTGCACAGCAGTGAGAAAAAATAATGAAGTTTCCAGATAGCTACACACTAGTGAAGCCAATATTTTCTCCAAAGATGAAACACTCTCCACCTAAGTTAGAGACGCCAACAGCATTTTAGGCCGAAAAATTGAAAGCAGTAAAGAAATCGAATGGTGTGAACACATCCATAACGTTTCAGGGGAAAAAAAAAATGCCCACATGGCTTTAAATTGTACATGGCCATCATATTATGCTTCAAAGCTAAGTCATGAGGCTAAACTGCTCCCAGATTTAAGTGCTTTTTTGCCACTTTTCTCTGATTAATCCAACTCAGTAATGATGGTAAAACATTACATTGATGTGATCAGAAAATCTGTATCTAATCTGTATCTGTACCGCATGGCCCGATTCCCACGGAGAAGAGATAGTTGTTTCAATGCTAGGAGGCTTAAAAATAAAGATGGCGGCTCTTAAATGTCTTGGAGACATTCACAAGGGAAGTAGTTGAACATCTGCCCTTGAACAAGCAAATATTTTAACTGCCAGCTCTGCTGATGCTGTTCTAAAAGCAGTTCACATAAAGAAGACGCTTCAAGCCCATCAGGTTTCAGTATATGCACTTTTCAAACTGAAGAGTGAAGCATACAAAGAATACCTTGAATCAAGTGATGTTCGCGATGAGCTCTTGTCTTTTAATGAGTGGTCAGAAGTGAGATGCAAAGAAAGCCCTTAGTTCTTCTTCTGGAACTTTACAATGAAAGTTGTGCTTGATGTATTAGCACGAGATTGATCTGTCCATGAAGGGAATTTTAAATCCTACGTGAGTTCATTATCAAACATTTTGTGATTGTTCTTTGCTCTCGTTCATACTAACTATGCCAGAGCTGTTTCAATTCACCTTAGAGACATGATTTGACTTAGAGAGAGCCAACCTAGTGTTTTTCAGGATTTCTCTAAAGGAAAGATCACTGTAAATAAAACTGGAAGGCCCTTTAATTGTATCCCTCTTGATGAAGAACACAAACACAATAATACTTTTTTAAAGGGCGATGGAAGAGCAATAGGATTGACTGATAATGCTGAGGCACTTCGTAGGTAGATGGTCTTGGGGCCAGAAGTGTCAAGATTAGTTGAGAAATTCTTGCATAAGATAGGCCTATCAGATTCTTCAGATATAGCGCTCCATCATGATCAAATGCCATCAAATCAGATCAGATTTGTAAATAGTGTTCAAAGTTTAGTAAAAGCTATAAAATAAATGGGTGACACTTTCTTGGACAGGACACAAGAATTAGTTACGCTTCATACACGTGTGATTGCTAATAAAAGTGTGATAAATTCATACAGAATAATGGAGGCACTTGGCAGGGGTAAAAGCAAGAAATTATTTACGGATCGTCTAGTGAACTGTGAGGTTAGCGTGGATCAAACACTGAAAGAATAAACTACCGCTTTTCAGTTCACCAATGAAGTCAAAATGTAAAACCAGTCAGAAGGTTTTAACAATCAGACAAGACCACAGTCTTTTTCTGAGAATGTACATAGGCTGTCAAGTACGAGATGGTGACCTTTACTAGTTTTTATTCATGAACATCAATTATTTCCTCTAGCACTAGCAGAGTGCAATGGAAGTATTAGGAATGGAGGCAAATCAGACAAAGTACTTTGTCTAGAAAATCTTATTTCCTGCACTGAAAGTGATAATGATGATGTATCTTCCGTAAGCCGGAAATTACTGATTAATTTGCTGACTAGGTCGGAAAATTCATATAAATAATTAAAAGTCAATTTAAGGGACAGATGAAACGTGTTGACATCGTGTTTGACATATATATAGCAGATAGCTTGAAGGAATGTGTCCGCGAAAAAAAGGGGAAAGGTGTTCGAAGAAGAGTCGAAGCAGAGAAATTAGTGCCTAAAAACTGGCGTGATTTCCTCAATGTTAACGAGAACAAGACAGAACCATTCCTTTTATTGAGCCACTTGGAGTGTACAGTTGAGTATCCAGGGAGAGTTGTAATCACCCAGGGAAACAGTGCTGTTTGCTCACAACCTGCAAAGTTGAATCGAATAGCACCATGTTATCAACAGGAGGCTGACACAAGAATAATTTTACATGCAGCAGATGGCATTGTAGAAGGCTATAAGAATATACAAGTTTGTACTGTTGACTCAGATGTAGTTGTGATGGCTGTCGGTCATGTAATAAAACTGGGATGTGATTGTTTGTGGTTAATGTATAGCTCTGGGAAACATATGCACTACATCAATTCTACAGCAATATCAGATTCACTTGGAATTGAAAAACTCTGCAATGCTTGCGTTTCATGCTTTGGCTAGAATTGACACAACATATAAATTTGCGGGTGAAGGTAAAGTGGTAGCATGGGCTGCCTGGAAAGCTTACGATGATGTTACCCCATTTATTTAAGTCTTGTCGTGCACCCCAGAAGTAGAATCTGTAAAGCAAGTTCTTCCAAGCTTCGGAAAGTTCGTCATACGATCGTTGCAATACAGAGGATGACATAAATATTGCAAGGCAAAAGATGTTTGCACAGAAAAATTGTGAGCTTGAGCATATTCCTTCAACTCAAGATGCTTTGATGCAACATGTCCTCCAAACATCTTACTAAGCAGGCCACATCTGTGGAAGATCCCTTGAAAAACAGCCTGAAATTCCATCTCCAAGTGATTATGGCTGAACGCAAAATGATGAAGGAAAATGGATACCTCACTGGATAATAATTCCACCAGTAAGTGAGACCTCAAGAGATATACTGAAATTCAACTACTCTAAGATTGATCTAGAAAGTGTAAATGTTTCAAAGCAGACTTATCCTGCACTGCTCTTTGTAAGTGTGATGGATATAAACGCTGAAGATTTAGTAAATTAATTCGACGAAATATTCTGATTTCAATTAATTTGAAAACTTTTGTTTCCTTGCTTGAGTATTATATGCAATAGAGTATCTATGATTTATTTTGTGGATTTATTATTTTAATTTAATACAATTTTTCTACAGTAAATAAAAACACCTTTATCTAAAATCATCCTTGAATAAAACTTGTATTTGTGAAACCTCAAACACAAATAATATGTCTTAAGGCAGCCACACGGAGAACAATCTTCCGTAACCCAAAAAGAAAACGTCCAACACCTTTTGTAAGCATATATTTGAAATCAGTACCCCCCAAAACATATATTTTGACACCCATCAATGTACAGCTACGACGCTTCAAAAAGTGTCTATATTGGTAATATATATTATTTGGTTTATTAATTATTATTGATAAAATCAATAAATTAAGTTTGAAAACATAAAATATACAGATTTTGCGTTCCCCTATCAATTTTTAGTGCATTCAGGTTGAAAAATACAGTTAAAGCCTGTAAAAAACGTTTTTCTTTTAACAAAACACACGTTTTCAAGAGCCCATTTCAAACTGGCCACCATGACATCGATAGCGCACATGTCTCCACCGCTGAAACTGTTGCTTATGGATTACATACCTTGTATAAAAAGTTTGGCACTTGTATCAAAAAGTGTTTGATAGTTTGACCTATCCTCTAGACTATAGTTAAAGTTAACATCACAAAATAACAGCCGTACAAGATCAACATGTATAGTCACATCATCTCACTACATACCACCTTGGACTCCACAAATTCTATTATCATTCAATCTAGACCCTATCTGTGTGGTACTGTTAGACCCGAGATTCCGCGGCCAACTATTCAATCTAGACCCTATCTGTGTGGTACTGTTAGACCCGAGATTCCGCGGCCAACTATTCAATCTAGACCCAATCTGTGTGGTACTGTTAGACCCGAGATTCCACGGCCAACTATTCAATATAGAACTAATAAAGACATTTCACTTCAACATCACCACCAGCAAAATACACACAATACCAACCAACCAACAAATTCACTATTCAGCAACACGTCTACAATAATCAATAAGTAATTCTGTGAAAAATAAATGGGGTTTATTAAAACCTCCTTTACTAAATTAATTGTAATCAGCTCCAAGCTCAATATATTTTGAAGCATTAAGAATAAGAATGAAGAGACACTGTAATGACACAAAGTTCAAAATCAAGAAAAGTTTATTGTCAGAAATGATAAAACCCATAATCTGATCTTTAGTCTGTGTAATTCTTTTTTTAGCCCCACGTCTTATTGCCTGTTCAGGTTATACGCATAAATGTACTTATTACACTAATCAGTTAGGAATGAGGAAGGTTGAATATAAAGGAATTGTACTAGTATTTGCGGGGAGGTAAAGTGGAAAACAATTTTGGGGAAAAAACATCATTATACCCGGCAGAGATTTTGGCCTCGATATTCCGGTCATCAGCAGTCTAGTCCAAGACTTCTTAAACTGTTGGTTGCGACCCATTATTAATGAAAAATTTGGCAATAGTAGAAGGTTTCTGAACGCGCAAAGACCAAAAATTAATTCAAAATCAAACGCGTAATGAATCCGAGGTGTTTCTGGCAGCGCCTGCCCATGTTGCATAACGCGTCTTCACTGCAGCCTTGGTTCTGAGCACACATCAAAATGTAACATATTTATGTTAAAAGATAAAATTGAAGGTTTTACTAAAAAATTTAACATAGGGAAGAATATGGTGGAAAATGGTTCTTTAGAAATGTTCACAGCTATAGATGATTTTATAATTTAAAATAATCTTCCCAAAGATTTAATTTTAAGAGTTATGATTGATCATCTGAAGTGCCTGAAGACACAGTTTAAGACATTTTTACTCTAAAAAACTAAGTTGGGTTTATAAACCATACTTAATTGAAACAAAAAACGTCAGTCATCTGCCATTAAAAGTTCAAGAAGAATTGGCCGGGCTATCAAGTGACACAGGCTTAAAACACGAGTTTTCTAAAAAACCGTTAAATTAATTTTGGCTTGGGATTAGGACAGAATTTCCAACAATTTCTGAAATGGCCCTAAACATATTTCTACCATTTTGTACCACGTATTTAAGCGAAGCGATGTTCTCAACATTTATGATTGTAAAAATAAAATATTGCTCAACTCTGAAAAACGTTTAAGATGCTCTACATCCTGCAGTATCAAATATTCAGCCAAGATTAAATTCTTTATGTAAAAATAAACAAACACATCCATTTAATTACTGTGCAAATTTGCTTTCGTCTTTAATAAATGGTAAAATAATATGTATATCAAAGAATTGTTTTAAAATATTATTTTAATTATTTACTATCGGTAAATGTTTGATTTGTGTACCTATTTTATACACCTATACACCCGGGGTTGCGTAAAAGTTTCTCGGGAGGAAAAGGGGTCACGAGTGGAAAAAGTTTAAGAAGCCCTGCCACCTCTAGTTTAACATGAGAGTAGCGCATTAGACCATGCAGCTAACGAAGCTAGTTTTTTATTCTACTTACTGTCACAATAACAATATAATATACTATATAACACAACTGCTTATTTTATAACAATCTAAACCTGATGTTGATATCTATATAGAGTAATGTAATTCTTAAAATAAGATAAAATAATTAGTTGATTGTCAGTATTGTACTCCAACAAAGAACATCAGTTAATTTTCGGAATAAGAAGAAGCTGATTGTGGCAGTGAAAGATACTATTTAAAACTAATTTTTGGGTTTATTAGTACTTTACCTAAATGATAACGACTCTAGCATCACTCCAATAAGTGTGTTGGTAATCCCTCTTAATTTAAACCATGATTTAGCCCAATGCACACTATTCCAAATAAATATACAGGTTGTTCGAAAACTCATAGCCCAAACTGCACATATAGCTTGTTTGAACCAAAAGTAATACAAAATCCCTGTACACTTAGATTCGTAAAACTATGCTAATAACATTTAATAATGTCCAAAGTTTCGTTGTACAGCGCCGGGAAAGCAAAGCTGTTCAAGCTTGGATGTACAACAAGTTGCATATGAGTTAGGCGTGTGGCACTATACACCTTGACATCTTGTAGCTCGGCAACAGAACATAACACAATTAATAGTAAACAACACACAAGTCCAGCTAGCAATGTGAATACGTTCTGAGGGTCAACATTAACGGCCCTACATTACAGAAAGTGCTTGCCATCATTACATGCGCAGTGCCGCGCACCTACCTGCTATGCAACTTATTGTACACGCATGCTTGAATAGCTATGGTCTCCAGGCGCTCGCTGTACGTCAAAACTTTGAACACAATGTAATGGTATTAGCACAGCTTCCTGGATGTAAGTGTATAGGAATTTTGTATTACTTTTGGTTCAAATAAGCTATATGTGAAGTCTTGGCTATGAGTTTCCGAACACCCTGCTCCATAAGAATAAACCTAATCATGTCCAGATTCATACTAGCCCAAACATTACATTCCGTTATCATTATAAAAATATAATTAGTACCCACTGTAAGAGCCTGGGCAGCGACTATATCACTGGCTGACTTTGAGCGTAAGAACTTCAAGACCTGGTCGTTATTAACCAAGTCGATGGCCCCCATATTCTCTGCGAGTTTATACGCCGCACTATTATTAACATTACTTGAAGTAAGTATAAAAGCAGAACCACTCTGGGAGATGGCGCGATGGAACAGGCCTGTGAGAGAGAAATGAATTGTGTCAATAACCACCAATACAATTGATATAAAGATTTAATTTTTAACTAGGAGTTTAAATGTTGAATTGAGAAATATATTCTTTTAAAGTTGAAACTGTTGAAGTTAATACATAATTATTACGTTAATTAGCTGTGAAAGCACTATAATAATTTCTTTTGCTGGAATTCTTCTTTATAAGTATGTAGGCTTACTCTTTGGTCAGTGGCGTAACATCAACAGTGTGGGCCCTGGTGTAAATTCTGTAAATGGACCTCAATAAAATAATTGATTTTTACACCATACGAGATTTAAAACAAATGAGAACTTTCGTATGTAGTTTTTATGAATTTTATGCATAAAATTATATTAAAGGATAATAAAATAAGCTTTAAGTTATATATTAATTTTATTAAATATGCCTGGATGAAATGAAAACTAGTTGCTATTTTTATGTTAGTGTATTTTTTTATAAAATGCGACTTACCTTAAATTTACTATTGTAGCATGTCCTCTATCTAAAAGACATCTACAAGCATGACAATAAAACTACGAATGAAATAAAGGAATTAAAAGAAGAAAATTAAAAGGAAAAACTAATCTACTCCTTTAGAAGGTAGAAGAAAATTAAAACTAATCTATTTCTTTAGAAAGTAGAAGAAAATGGCTTACAATCGAAAGGATTCAGTCTGATATAATCACCGTGCTTTCATGGACCTTTCCGCCAGCATGGCAGCATGGCGGCTTGGCTGATGCCTGGGCCGTTGGACGCACGAGATGAAAGATAACTTCAGTATCGCCAGTCGACGCCTCAACCCTAAGGCGCTGATTCCCTAGCGGCGCTTCTGGGAAACACTCTCTCCTCTACCCCCCTTACCGTCCGTTGATCCCTCCGTTTGGTTCGTTCCAGAGTTAGACCAAGAGTATAAAACATGGGAACCCGTGCACCACAGGATTGCACTTCTTTGTAAAATTTCGTCGAGGGAAGAACTTCGGAACAAATCTTTAGCGCCACTAATACTGGTGGTCACAATGGATCAGGAGTCGGACTCACCGTCGCGTCTCAGAAGAAGCCTCGCCAGATCCGATTGAGTATCACCTTATATCTACAACTTTGAATACTATGTCCTTCCGACATAGTTTGTCTTGTTGTAATGTTGTTTTATGTGTCCTTCAGACACTAGCTGAAGTTATGCTTTGTAATATTGTTTTATGTGTCCTTCAGACACTAGCTGAAGTTATGCTTTGTAATATTGTTTTATGTGTCCTTCAGACACTAGCTGAAGTTATGCTTTATAATTATGTTTTTCTTTATATCCTTCAGACATGTTTTATGTAGCCAACGAAACTAATATGTTAACACCTATCGTCAGATAGTCTGGCTATATTTTTCCTATGTCCATTTGACATAGCTTAAACACGGGGGCTTTAAGCTCTATATAAGTTTTTCTAATCCTTGGATTCATGTAACTATTCTGTGTGCTAATGGCACAGTAATGTTTCGTAACGCCCTAAACGGCATGTTCATATATTCGATATTTGGATGGCTACAAGCAGTTTGTCTAACGCCTTTTGTCTAGGACCTAGTTATGTCAGTGTCTCACTACTTCCTTTTGGGGCACCTTTTCTGTGTTACTATCTAGGGTGCTCAAAGTGCGGAACACGGCTAGTTTCATATAGTGGCCCGCGCAGATAGTATTTTCTTTCGTCCCTTGTTGGCGCCTCGTTTGGATATGTATTTAACGTTAGAATGTACTAGCGCTGATGTATATCCCAGGGTATGGGTGATTGTTTAAATGTACTATTGAATGCTCCAGCTGTACCCATTGGGAAAGGACCGGCCATAGTATTACATGGTATTTACAACTGACTGTTAGCCATCTGTATATTGTAGATCGTCCATTTGCCGTTCAATTTTTAGATTGTCTATGAGACTCTTCTTTAATTCAACCTAAGCTAGCTAGCTTGGCCCATATTTAATTTAGTAACTCTAAAACTATAGGATTTACTGTAGTGTAATTCATTAGTTATACTTTAACTATGTTTTCAGTTTAGACTCTTCTGGCTGTAATCTGGCGCTGGTCCGACAACTTTTGTGCTCTTTCTACCTAACTCCCCTTTTAACCGTGATTGTGTTGATTTAGACACTTATTCTCCCGAGCTACGTCAAGATCTTATATTTCTGGAGTTGTTAAATCTTACCATATGTTCAATCTAAAGGCGTTGTTTTCCTTTTTGCTTTGTATTTATACTTGATACTCCGAACTGATATTTCTGACACTTATACTGTACCCAATATTTAACGTTAATTTAATTGAGGATCAATATTTCATGTCATTCAGCATTCATAATTATTTCTAGTGGTCATGTTCAAATCCCTGGCACAATAGCTAACCATAGACTGCATATTCAATCTTGCTGACAGTATTTATCTAAATTTCAAAGATGTAATGAATCTTGATGGTATTCTTTACCATAAACATGAAGTACCGATACATACATTGTTTCGAGGTACTGAATTATTTCTCTTAACGCGTGTTCAGTACCAAAAACGACGGGTGTGAAATGTTTATCGATATGGCAGAGACTGCTAAATCTGGAAATAACTCTTTATCATCCCTGTCTATGTCAGTTATGTCCCAACTTACAGCTTAACTTCAATAACACTGTTGATGCAACCAGCAGTAGCTTCGTCGAGGTCGAGCGTTGAGTAAGACGGGGTATCAGCGAGCCTATGAATACCATTAATGATCGTGAAATCATCATATATTGCTACAAAGATGAGCTTTATTCACTATTATTCTCAATGAGATCGTTAACGTTGAAGAATATTCGAACTATGAGAAGTAGGGAGCTACGTGATATGTATCAACTTTCTCAGACAGCCAGTTCAACGTATCTCTTCACCAGCTACTCACCTCATCTCGTTAATGTTACAACTCGACTTACCTACTCACCAGTAGATAGCCAATATAACACATAATGTGACGTCATAATTAAATTATTACTGTGTTATACTATCAAACAACACGCTAAAGGGACCTATAGACTCGTAGACTTTAATTAGGGATGAATAGAGCCTTAGTTTACTCTTATTTGGTGTGGTAATATCAACTTCTTATACAACTATAAACCTTTTAATAGGTAAGAGAATATTAAAAAATTGGTGAAAATAGATACTAAACATGGCACACTTCAAATGAAAAATGTTAAATAATAAATAATATTTTCTTCATGTGGATATGAGTCAGCTATTCCGTTATATAATGTAGATATAAGCTAGCTAAATATTTGAAGTATTTTAACGTTGTGTTAGAGGAATACCCTCCAACAAATATCTCAAAAGTGTACTTGCAGAGTTTGTGTCTTTGGTTACTCTTACCGTCAGTGATATTGGAGAGCAAGAGAAGCTCAACACTTGCAGACCCGGCACTTTCCCCAGCCACTGTTACTTTCCCAGGGTCTCCACCAAAGTGTGCGATGTTCCTTTGGACCCAACGCAGTGCTGCCACCTGGTCCTTCATCCCAGCATTCCCTGTAACGTCTGGATGATCCAGAGCCAGGAATCCTTCAACACAACACGAATACATAATCAATTTACTTAATAATATATATATATATATATATATATATATATGGAGCCCGCAAAATAAATATACATTCAATAATTATTCTTTATACTAATAGCAGCCAAATATTTTCTTCTATCATTTTATTTAAAAATATTTGTAGATAAAAAAGAAAAAGCAAACCTTTATTTATTTAATTGTGACCAATGGAAGTATAAATAAAGTTTAAGGTTTATGTTAATGAAAGGTGGCTACATTGACAATATATTCTTATTTAAATTATATATAACTACACGGATCAATATTTCAATATTCAAAGTAACGATATTTGTTAACTTTAAATTTTAAATATTCAAGCTACTATTTTGTAACTTTGCAAATTGTAATCCAACTATTTTAAAGATAAATATGGACGATTTGGAGATCAATATTAATCTACACAAGATAAATATTGATATCAACTTATCTATTCAAATTAATTAAATATTATAATTTTTTGTGTGGAAATATTGAATTTGATTACCTGGTGATTTAAACTTAGAAAATATATTATTTATATTTCACGATCGCCGTTCAGTTAAACTCATAAAAAGTACTATGTGTAAGAGTATTTTGACGCATACATTCTTAAATAATCGGGTATTCAAATTAAAAACTACATTTGTATGTTTGTGACTACAAAAGTTTAAAAGCAATTATTTAAAAAAATATATTCTTATCATGAAATATTTTAGACAGGAATGTTTTCAACATTTTTGATTGGACCAAGCCAAATAAATGAAATGTTTATTTTTCAAATTGAACCCCCAAACCAAGACAAATAAAGGAAAAGTTTGGTTTTCAAATCGATATTTTCCCATCAGGAAAATATCCTTGCTTTTGTTTAAATCTTTTTTTTAACGTTAGTAAACTTTTGAATGTTTTCTGTGAGGAAACTAACCTTTAATTTAATCATTTTAATAACGTAGTGAAATTTTGAATGTGTCATATATATTTTGTAACTTAGTAAATATTTTTCCATCAGGATAGATAGTTCCTATTGAGGAAACTAATCGTAAATGTTAGTATGGAATGTGCTATGAATAGTTTTCGTAGCAGCCACATAATTTTCCCTATGGAAAATATCATTATTTTTTGATGGTGAACATTTGTTATTTTAGATTTAAGAAATAAAGCTTTAGAAGTTAGTACGCATGGAAAGTGCTATGAATTTGGTTAGATATTCAAATGGTTTCCCATCTGGAAAATATCGTAACTCTGTTTATATTTCATCAGTGATCATAGTAGATAATTGTAGCAAAATAATTCGACGTGAAATATTAAGTAAATTCCCTTCAGGAATAAGATTCATTAGTTGTCGTCCTTGTGATATGTTTTGGTGCATTCTGAGTTGCCGCTTTTGAAACGGAACTTTAGTGTAGAAGATTGACCAGATATATTGGTCTAAGAAGTTGTACCTTGCTGTACCGTTGTTTCGTTAGATAAGAGTTTATGGTATATTGTAGTTGTTATTGTTCTATTAGAGATTATAGAAGTATTAAAAGTTGTAGTTTTCTTATTTGCAGCTACCGAATATTTCATATAAGATAATAACTTTATTATAATCGGTCTTTATAATAATCAAATTATTATAATCTGTTTGTATAATAATCTGACCTTATTATATTCTGTCTTTATTGCAACCTGATTCATTTAATTAATGAAGTTTTACTCCCCTGTTAAATTCAGTCTCTTATCGAGTATTTATTATTTTTGGTTGTTTTTGGTATTTCCCTTTTGGGTTCCACTTTACTATCTGTTTATTTGTTTGTACTCTTATTTAACAATACAATATAAATAGTTTTAAAACTATGTTGTTTTATTACTCTCACATGCCCTCCCGCCCTAGTGTTTATTTTTTTAAGTTCACCCTTCATTTATTGTATAGTAAAATGAGGGCGTTTCAATGTAATGATGGCAATCACTTTCTGTGATGTAGGACCGTTAATGATGACCCTCAGAACGTATTCACATTTATAGATGGACTGGTGTGTTGTTTGCTATTAAATTGTGGTATGTTCTGCTGCAGTGCTCCAAGATGTCGAGGTGTGTAGTGCCACGCGCCTAGCTCCTATGCAACCTGTTGTACATGCATGCTTGAACATCATGCTATCGTGGCATTATACGCCGAAATTTTGAACACAATTAAATGGTACTAGCATAGCTTTCCGGAAGTAAGTGTATAGGGATTCTGTATTAAATTTGGTTCAAACAAGCTATATGTGCAGTTTGGGCTGTGGTTTTCCAAACATCCTGTATAATATGACGTACCAAGAGCACCTAGCCGGTAGTTGATTGTAACAACCACAATATTCTGATCCATGAAGTAGTCAGGGCCCCACATGGCAGCATTGCCTGAGCCCATGGAGAATCCTCCTCCGTGGATCCAGAAAAGAACACTCAGGTTACTAATCTCAGATGCGTAGCTGGGTAGCTAAAATAATGGAAACAGGACATTATTTTTATTAAACTAATTAATTTATTTATTAGCACACCTTTCTTATCGTATTGGTGTCATCAAAACAAGACTACATAATAAAATCAATAAACTCTTATATAACATCTATTATTATTATTATTATTATTATTATTATTATTATTATTATTATTATTATTATTACTTCCTTTTTGTTATAATTTATTTTAGGAAAATAAGCAATGTTTGTTTTTCATACTCTGTTGTATTAATTGTAACCTTGGTCAGAGTATCGAATGTTAAGTCCGACGGGAAGAGAATATTTGGATGACTTAGATACGGATGCGTGGATGAGAGGATTACTTTTGAATGGATCTGAACTAGATAGGATGTAATGAGGTGGACTGGATAGAATTAGCTCAAGATAGGAATTTGATGTAATGAGGTGGACTGAATAGAACTAGCTCAAGATAGGGATATGGTGTAATGAAGTGGACTGAATAGAACTAGCTCAAGATAGGGATATGGTGCAATAAGGTGGACTGAATAGAACTAGCTCAAGATAGGGATATGGTGCAATGAGGTGGACTGGATAGAACTAAATTAAGATAGGGATATGGTGCAATGAGGTGGACTGAATAGAACTAGCTCAAGATAGGGATATGGTGCAATGAGGTGGACTGGATAGAACTAGTTTAAGAATAGGGATATGGTGCAATGAGGTGGACTGGATAGAACTAGCTTAAGAATAGGGATATGGTGCAATGAGGTGGACTGGATAGAACTAGTTTAAATAGGGATATGGTGCAATGAGGTGGACTGATAGAACTAGCTCAAGATAGGGATATGGTGCAATGAGGTGGACTGGATAGAACTAGTTTAAAATAGGGATATGGTGCAATGAGGTGGACTGGATAGAACTAGCTTAAGATAGGGATATGGTGCAATGAGGTGGGCTGGATAGAACTAGTTTAAAATAGGGATATGGTGCAATGAGGTGGACTGGATAGAACTAGATTAAATAGGGATATGGTGCAATGAGGTGGACTGGATAGAACTAGCTTAAGATAGGGATATGGTGCAATGAGGTGGACTGGATAGAACTAGATTAAAATAGGGATATGGTGCAATGAGGTGGACTGGATAGAACTAGTTTAAGAATAGGGATATGGTGCAATGAGGTGACTGGATAGAACAGCTTAAGATAGGGATATGGTGCAATGAGGTGGACTGGATAGAACTAGCTTAAAATAGGGATATGGTGTAATGAGGTGGACGGGAAATAGAACTAGTTTAAAATAGGATATGGTGCAATGAGGTGGACGGGAAATAGAACTATCTTAGGATAGGGATATGGTGTAGAATGGATAGAACTAGCTCAAGATAGAGATAGGTGATGGTCTTTTGTTAGTGCGGCAGTGAAATTTCGAGTTCCTAACGTCATAGCTTAAGTAAGTAAATAGATTTTATAGCTGTTGTGCTCCGTTTTCTTGTGATAAATACATTATTTTTCTCTCAGCAGGTCCAAGTCACGTGTCTTTGTTTATTCTTTCTTGTTGAATGTTATGTTAAGGATGGTGTCCTAATCTTATAATTTCTTAATCCAGCCTGTTCATTTTTAGCGAAAGGGGGTACTTATTTAAAATATTTTATAACGGGTTGTGAAGAAGTAGGCACAAATCTAGTGAAGTGTTAGACACAAAACACACTAACGACTAACGAGTCTTTGTGGCTCAGGCAGTTAAAAATTAAACTGCTTACAATGTACCGAGACTCCATCCCCGATACAACAACAGTTAGAGCTTTAGTTTATTTTTTGAGGCTTCATCCTCCCGCCTTCTAGGCATTGAAGTTGTACCTTACTTTCAGTCCACCAACCAAATTTTCTCGTTTAGTTCCTATGTTAATTTTATGTTCCATGGTTCCTTCTAGTATTAAGGTTGTCATGATCTTTTTTTTAAATTCAAGGTCGTTTATAATATAAAATTGTTTTCACAAAAACTTTCAGAGGACACATGGAGTACATCTGGTGTCTTCATGTTCATATGGTGGTAAAAAAAATTAGTGCAAGTGTTTCTTGGACGTCCCTTATATCATTTAGCTTAATAATTGAATATAGAGTGGGTACGGTTTATTAGCTAATAAGGTGATTTATCAAAATTACTTACCTGTGGAACGTACACATTGAGGTACAAGCAGTCTTCAGACATGATGGCCTCCCCCCACTCGATGTATGACTGGTAACAAGAGTTGCCCTCTGATAGAGCATCTCTCACTCCTTCCCAGGGAGTCACTGGTCTTGGAGACTGGAACAAGTACCAGACAATAAACTGATTTGAACAATACATAGAGTGTTTGTAGATCCTAGTGCGAGTGTATCAAGATCATTTCATCGCAAGAACCATAATACATTGACAATAGTCAGAGGGAAACATTTAGAAATATTTAAAACTGTCACCAATCTTAAGTTGAAATAACTCACTTCTAAAATTACCCAATTCGGTCACGGCATGGTCTAAGACTTCACTCTCGGAATATACTGGACTGCCGATGGCGGAGAGATAGGTGTTCGTGTCCCAGTTGGGAGTACTGAGGATGGTTTTTCCAAAATGGTTTTCCACTCTAGCTCCCGAAAAATGCGGGTAAATGTCCTCTATATTAAAACTTCCTCTTCACCAACACCTCAGCATGCGTGCACACGTGGACATTGATTTGAAAATAAACATAAATCTCACACGACCGTCTGACTAGTGCTTTCAGTAAACAATAGAACTGAAATTGCCACTAACAGGATTACGTTGGAATGGTACAGAGGTTAGGCCCACAACCAAACATGATATTTGAATGGAATACCCATACATTTGTTGAGAACTTCCCGGGGAAGAACAAGGGACTACCTAGGACCTAATGACCTCATTGTGTCGACGGGCCAATAAACCATAATAATAATAATAATAATAATAATAATAATGATGATGATGATGAACCAAACTACAGCAATTATAATGTATTTAATAGCTAAGCTATTATATTTGTTAATTACAACTAGAGCCGCATCTAAATACCATCTTTGGGTTCGACTCCATGTCCAGGTGTGATTTTTCAAGTTAAATGAACTACAAAATGTATAATTGATAATATGTCGGCAATCTACAAGCAGCTCTGCTGCAATGTGATTGACAACTTTAAAGGTGCATTTATTACACACCCACACCGACTATAGTCCTGAACCTCTAGGAAGTGCTAGCGAGGAGCCACGTGACAGGTTTCAGCAAGACATAAAATAAAGGAAGGTGAAATATCGAGGGAGGTGGAATGTCAACATTGTTGCTGACTACTGCTATATGCTCAAGAGGTATCATAAAGAAGAAGGATCTGAAAGAAAATATAAAATAATAAAACTACCCTTCATATTTTTTTTAAAGAGCGTGAATAAAAATTCTAATAAAATCAGCATGTTATTATAGTTTCAGTACATTAAGTCTATCAAATTATAAAATTATTGTTAAAAACTAAATTTTGATTTTGATTTCTGCGAAAAGCCTAACACGATGGAAACAAACAGTAGACATTTTTGTAATCGGAATTAAAACTTGATTTAAAAAAAAAATCTTAGAAAATATCGGTAGACTATTTTCAAAATTCGGGATAGGGCTATTAACTACTATTTACTGATTCACTATCTATCTCCGATATTTTGAGGTCGACCGCACTATTTACCGCGTCAGATGTAACCTTGAACGTAATTCGTTATAGTGTGTATTTAAATAAGCATAGGAATTAGGACCCATGTTGAAATAACAATGTTTACTCAAAATTCACTCTAGAGTTTGCTTCCAAAGTTTTGACATATCTTCGCACATTGTTTATGAATGAGATTAATTTCAGTATTCTCTTTCCTAGAAACTCCTCTCCCCTAACATCCTTCCTGACTTCCTGGAATCGACACTGCTTGAGTTACAGGACAGTATTTTGAGTGAAAGGACAAATTCATTCTTATTTAAAGGCACCCATGTGGGTTTTACAAATGGGGAGTGGGGGGTGGATTGAAGTCCCATCTGCCGGGGATGTGGCACCCCCCCCCCCCCCCAATTTCCGGATATTTGACCTAGTGGGAAGGAATTTTCGAGCATCTAAACGTAATTCTGAGCTAATTATATGAGTTTCAAGGGCCAATTTTCGCAACATCAAAAAAATAGGATTCTGACAAATTAATATAAACTAAAATTTAGTTGTATCTGAACCCATAGAAACATTATATACATTATAGTTTTCCCAAATTTATTGAACAAAACAAAATTAAAAGAAAGCAGTTGAAGAGAGAATGGGAGTAAATCTACATTTTAGCATTTTCAACTTGGATATTGATTATTAAAAGTTGTTAGTAACAAATTGCAGCCACATTCCAAATACGCAATTTTATTTTTTCATGAAATTTAACAAAAATAAGTAAATATTACACAGTGATAATTGGGCTGAAAACCCCCTTATCGCTCATATCTTACTCAAAGATTTTTCTTGAGAAAATGCTTTAATCCTATGACTTGTTACTTATACATAATATAACGGTTGAATCACTTTGTAATTACATAATGCTTAGCTAAAAAGTAAACCAACCCCATTACATTTATCTTTTTGAGAGCAAAAATAGTGGTAGCCAGTGAAAAATACTGCCAAAAAACTTATTTCATCTTAAAGCAATATTCTTTCTTCCCTTAAATGTGATAAAGTGAAAATGCTTTGAAACAAATAAGAGATAAAACGTGCCAATATAATAAAATAAGAACACTATAGCAATGGGAGGTTTGTTAGAAATTCGGATACTCTTTAAATATGTCCGTAGTTGTACTACTATATTTAGTCATAGGAAATAACATTAGCTAGGCACCTTTGGTCACCCTTTACGAAAAGCTAGCTATGGTAAACTTTAATACTATATTACATTTTGATGATTTATAATTAAATTTGACTCACGACCAATGTAGATTAAAACAATATTTATTAAAATTATCTTTTTTTTTTCAATCAAAAAAGATTGCACCTCAAAGGCCTCTAGCAACTGACCTTGAAGCGCAGGTTCCCCACAGGGGGCTCAGCGTAAGGGATTCCTTGGAAGCTGTAGTAGGTGTCACCCCACACAGAGGTCCGCGTTCGACCCCTCACGGAGCCATCCTCTGTCTGGATCACCAGCGTATCATTCTCATCCTGTAACAATTAGTATCAACGAAACTTCAACACTCATCAATATCAGTGCCACTTGCGGGACAACAGTTGATCAACTGAATCATGTTAGTTGGTTAACTAACTTCCGCTTAAGGGCCACATGCGGCCCACCCTGGCAATCTCACTCCTGGTATGGCAAAGTCCCAGGTACAACTTATCGCATATAGTTATATGGAGTGCTGCGAACTGAAAATAAATAAATACATTATTTGTTCTATTTTAAAATATTAGCTTGCGTAATATGAGGTGCGTGTCAGAAGTGCAGATCAGCTGACTATATATAGTATATATCATACTATGAGATCAGCTCAGTCAGTATTTACGTTGCAGCACTGTGCAGTTGGTGCACGTGCATCGATTTTTCTCGACGATCATTTCATAACATAAGGCTGTAAGCAAGAACACCTGTGCTTGGGACTAAACAATAGTGATACCATCTTTCATGAAGGTCTTTTATAGGAAAAAATGCCCCGTGCTTATCTTAGTAAGAAAAATAATGCTTCTAAGAATCCGGGTAAACTAATAGTGAGTGGCGTTCTTGAATACGGCTCTAATCTCAGGGCTCAGTAGTGCCTGTATCGCCTCACAGTACACAATTTGATAGTGTGGAAGGTGACTCTTTCTTTTGTATCGTGTTAGTCATGGACAAAACTATTGTGAGAAAGATAACTATCGTTGATGTCCAAGATGATTCAAAAGACGTTGTAAAAACTACTAATAACAAAAAAATGTTGAAGCGTCAACATCCAACATTTCAAGAAAGTGTGTTCACCCTCATAAGGCATTGGTGGCACCAAATTCACAAAAGGTAAAGTACGTTTATATAGTGATGATTATTCAAAAATGGGGTTCACGTGGTCTGGCGACAAAAGCATTCCCATGCCGGAGTGTTTAGTTTGCGGAGAAAACCTGCCTAGTGCCAAATAAGTTACTGCGTCATCTTTATACCAAAACATAGCCACTTAACCGAAAAATCTGTTAATGATCTCAAAGAGATGTTAAATAACAAATCAAAACAGAGTGCTATATTTTCTTAAGAAGTTCAAGACTTCTGACAAAGCTCAGGAAGCAAGTTACATAGTGTCTGAGATAATTTCAAAAAAATTAGCTACTACACTCAGCTGTCGAGAGCACAGTTATTAAAGCATGATGTGCTATCGTAAAAACTATGTTTGGTCTTGAAAATGAAGTTGAAATTAAGAAGATAATTTTGGTTGACAATACAGTTGAGCGAAGAATTCTGAAAACATAGAAGATTTAGTGAGAGATAAGGTTGAACTAAACAGTGCCATGTCAACAGATTCAAGAGAACTTGCTCATCTTCTGGCTTGCATACGTTTTATTTATGGAGGAAAAATTATTGACCCGTATTTTTATTGCTTGGAAGTTCCTCTTACTACAAGAGGAGAAGACTTTTTCATGTTTTTAATAATTTATCTTGGTTGAACTGTGTTGGAATATGAACGGATGGTTGTCCTTCAATGACAGGGGCTACAAAAGGCTTTATTTCATTGGCAAAAAAAAAAAAAAAATGGGGAAAATAGTTACCACACATTATCTTCTACACAGGGAAGTGCTGGTTACAAACATTGTTGGTGAAGATTTAAAGATAGTTTTATATAAAGTCATACATATGGTAAATTTAATTAAAAGTAGACCTCTTAAATAACGCATAGTTGGTCATACATGCCAGGAAATTGGAGCAAAACAACAAAATCTTCTTCTCTATACCGAAGTGCGGTGGTTGTCTTGAGGAGGAATGCTAAGTCATGTTTATGAGCTCAGAGATGCAATGCTGGTGTTATTTGAGCGCGAAAAAAATAGAGTTACAGATCAGCTTAGAAATAAACAACGGTGCACCAAATTTGCTTTTTTGTGCGATATATTTGAGCTCTTGAACCAAACTAACTCCATTCTGCAAGAAAAGGATAACATTTTGGCTGCATCAGACAAAATTTCATCTTATGGGACAAGTTAGCAATTTGGTCTCGAAAAGTGAACGAGGATAGCTATGAAATGTTTCCAAACATGTTTAACTGTGATTTGAAGAACGAAATAAAATACATAATTTATAACTATTTAACATTACTCAGAGATAGGCTGAATGTTACTTTCCAGATCTAAATACAAATGCATATGACTGGATAAGACATCCATTTGTTTCATCTGATGTTGGTGAGCTTTCTCTCGCAGAAGAAGAGGAAATTGCAGAGCTGAAAAAAGATAGGAGTTTGAAGTTAAAACATCAAGAAGATGAATTGGGCAAATTCTGTATTTCACTTCAAGAAGACTTTCCGCATTTGGCTAAACGCGCTGTCGTGGTTTACTGCAGTTTTTGACCACGTATTCTTGCAAAGTTGGATTTTCTGTAGTGACAAGTATTAAAACAGTGAAACATAGCAGCTTAATAATGCTGAGTGGAGAAATGCGAGCGAACTTATCGCACATTCGTCCCAACATAAAATAAATTTGTAAGACTCGCCAAGCACACGTGAGCCACTAAAACTCAGGATGAAAATGGTTGGGTTTGTTTTTCCACCCCTATAAAAGTATTATATATTGTAAGTATGTTTCTTTACCTCATATATAAAAAATATAAATATGTGTCTGCTTTTACTCCTCATATGAAAGCCACAAATAAATCATAAATGTTTGGGATATTTTCATTTCTAGGGTGGGGTGTCGCACAAAATTTTGGAGGTCTGTAATGTGTCACCATGAAAAAACTTTATAAAACACTGACTTATCATCTCAACTCAGACTGTGGGAACGAACCATCCGTTAGGTCTAATTATTCCACGTCGACCTAGTTAATTGAGCATAAGGGAATAATCACTAATACACTCTCATTGGGCTGGAACTGTCTCCATGTATTGTGCCTTGTTTACAACAACCCTTATCTTTCCTTCCCACATCAGCCATGCACGCCTTGTAGAGGACCTAGGACAACCGAGCAGTAAATAACGTTTGGAGTAAGCTACAAACAACGCAGGCATAATGTACCCAGTAACCTCAAGTGTGACAGGGCAGATGAGCACATGGGCGTACCCGGGGGGGGGGGGGGCAGGGGAGGGCAGCTGCCCCCCCCCCTTGATTTTGTATGCCTATACTTATTGTTGTCGATAAAAGTTATGTTACAGTCACGTTACGACTTACTTTACAATATATTATGCGTTAACTTTTGAATAACTGCGCTCAGCGCCCGGTCAAATTGAATTCATGCAATACTCTAGCGCAGCAAGCAAGCGCCACGCTCGCCAGCCGCCGCCGCGCCAACGACGGACGAAGATTACTGGATCCGGCCGAGCGCTCGTATACTCGGCTGCGAGTGCGAATGCGAGATTCAAAGCGGCGGGAGTGGGAGATAGTTGCGAGCGGCTTGCTGTTATTTGGCGTTATTATTTTGAAGGAGCAAAACGTAGGAGATGAAAAATATTCATTCAATGTCCATATCCAACTATATTAAAAAATCTGGTTTATATTGTGTTGTGATCCAAACCATAACAACTGCAGCTGGAGAACACAGGCATTCTGCCGAAGAAGGGAGTGAAGAATTATTAAAATCAGCTAATGAAATTGTTAAGGCTTTGAACCTAGATCTGCGTCTTCCAAGGACAGCAATCCGCCAACAATATAGGGCAAATCATCCAGCCAGTTCGTTAAGCGAGTATTTTCGTCACTCGCTATACGTGCCCTATTTGGATTCATTATCATCCTCATTAGAGGCGAGGTTCGGCAAAGATCAATCACCAGCGTTTGCTCTTTCATTGTTACACCCTGCTCAGATAATAAAATTTACAGCTCCAAAATTAAAAAATGTATGGAGGAAGTATCCAAATTTTATGAATTAGAAGGGATCACATCAGAAACCGAACTGTGGCGCAATTTTTGGATAAACAAGTAGGAGAACTTTGAAATTTTGGAGATAACAGAATTAATCCAACAAGCAGAATCTTTTTATCCAAAGGTGAAAACAGCCCTAGAAATTTTACTGGCAATGCCTTATTCCACGGATATAATTGAAAGGTCATTCAGTACACTCAGATGCATAAAAACATGGCTGAGATCAATAATGATAAAGACAGATTAAATGGGCTTTGTATGCTCAGTGTACATAAAAAACTTGTAAAAAGTATGGGAAATACTTTCACGGAAGACAACATAAACCGTTTTGCTGAAGATCCTCGAAAATTACTTTAAAAATAGACGTTTAATTAAACAATTTAAATTAAATAAATGCATATTTATATTTATGTTTATTTATTTGACTACCTATAAAGCACCTAATGTTTCGTGTAGGTGTCTTCGTGTAGTGTGTAGGATAAAACAAGCGCGGGGGACCCGGCTTAAGAAATTTTTGATTTGCCCTCCCCCCCGGGCCAAAAGCTGGGTACGCCCATGGACGAGCAATAAATAACATTTGGAGTAAGCTACAAACAACTCAGGCATAATGCACCCAGTAACCTCAAGGAGCATTTGAAGCTAGCTACAAATAACACAGGCATAATGCACCCAGTAACCTCAAGGAGCATTTGAAGTTAGCTACAAATAACACAGGAATAATGTACCCAGTAACCTCAAGTGTGACAGGGAAGACGAGCAATAAATAACATTTGAAGTTAGCTACAAACAACTCAGGTATAATGCACCCAGTAACCTCAAGTGTGACAGGGCAGACGAGCAATAAATAACATTTGAAGTTAGCTACAAATATTACAGGAATAATGCACCCAGTAACCTCAAGTGTGACAGGGCAGACGATCAGTAAATAACATTTGAAGTTAGCTACAAATATTACAGGAATAATGCACCCAGTAACCTCAAGTGTGACAGGGCAGACGAGCAATAAATAACATTTTAAGCTAGCTACAAACAACTAGGTATAATGCACCCAGTAACCTCAAGTGTGACAGGGCAGACGATCAGTAAATAACATTTTAAGTTAGCTACAAATATTACAGGAATAATGCACCCAGTAACCTCAAGTGTGACAGGGAAGACGAGCAGTAAATAACATTTTAAGTTAGCTACAAACAACTCAGGTATAATGCACCCAGTAACCTCAAGTGTGACAGGGCAGACGATCAGTAAATAACATTTGAAGTTAGCTACAAATATTACAGGAATAATGCACCCAGTAACCTCAAGTGTGACAGGGCAGACGAGCAATAAATAACGTTTGAAGCTAGCTACAAATAACACAGGAATAATGTACCCAGTAACCTCAAGTAGCATTTGAAGTTAGCTACAAATAACATAGAAATAATGTACCCAGTAACCTCCAGAAGCATTTGAAGTTAGCTACAAATAACACAGGAATAATGTACCCAGTATCCTTAAGTGTGACAGGGAAGACGAGCAGTAAATAACATTTTAAGTTAGCTATAAATAACACAGGAATAATGTACCCAGTATCCTTAAGTGTGACAGGGAAGACGAGCAGTAAATAACATTTTAAGTTAGCTATAAATAACACAGGAATAATGTACCCAGTATCCTTAAGTGTGACAGGGAAGACGAGCAGTAAATAACATTTTAAGTTAGCTATAAATAACACAGGAATAATGTACCCAGTAACCTCAAGTGTGACAGGGCAGACGATCAGTAAATAACATTTTAAGTTAGCTACAAATAACGCAGGCATAATGCACCCAGTAACCTCAAATGTGACAGGGCAGACGAGCAATAAATAACATTTGAAACTAGCTACAAATAACGCATTAATAATGTATCCAATGTCCTCAAGCGCTCAAAGCCAGATGAACAGTAAATAATGTTTGAAGCTCAGAGGGTTTTGTCACATCTAGTATTGTTCACTAGTGATGGAAAGCCCAGGGCTCGATTCCCTGCAAGGTTCACAGGATTTTTACCTAAATTATTATCGATGCAAGTGTTAGTACATTTTCTCTTAATTGTACCTTCTTTATTCCTACTTGTTAATGTAAATATGTGGGTGCTCTATATGATAAGTAAAGTGGTGCACAAAAAAAATCTATACTAAATTAGGATATTTCAGGCAAATTGATCAAACTCTTCACTTATTCCACTAAACTGACTTTTATTTACAGCTTTTATAATCCAATTATAATCCAGGCATATACTGTAAATTTAGTATCTATATTTAAATGTTTATAATGTGTGGTAATCACATCATCAAAATATAAAAAAAAATATATTCGCCATATTTATATTTATTGTGAAAAACATACCAAAGCAAAAGCAACAGTTCTGACGGTGTATAAAAAGACTCCCCTAAGTAAGCACTAGTTAGTTCACCACCAGTAGTTCGAAGTAATCCCAAAGTGTAATTAGTGTCAAAGTGACAACCTTTTTACCAGTCCAGACAGTTTTCAAGTATTAAATTAATTGCGAATATAAACACATGATTGAATAACTATGGTTTTTATTCACTAAAGTTAATTAAATAAGCATTTTTAGTTAAAGAACAGCGTTTAATAGAATAGCCGAATTCCTCCATTTTCAACCGAAATAAATAAGTATTTAGATTGATTTTAGCAAATTTATCTTTCTCGACAATTCAATAACTTGTTCTTTGATTGACACACACAAAACGTCGTTGAACTTTAGTCACAGAGTGATTGTAGGCCTCACACGATAGTCAAGTTATTATCATCGTAATAAATTACAGTATTATGACCTAATAAATATATTCGAACATTGTTGTTAAGGCACACATGTTTATAGATAGTGTATTATTTGAATATCGAATTTTTTGACAAGTCATTTTGACACAATAGATGTAATAATGTGTGTTGGAGATAAAATGTATTTTTTTGGACAATTGTTTTATATTTATATAGATTAGGCTAAAATATGTAAAAATTGATGAATATTGATAACTAGTAATCAATAATTTAAATGCTGTTGTAACGTTCATTATTAATAAATTTATTTGGTTGATAATGCCATTTGTAATTTATTATATTATTTTTGAATTTATACTTTTATTGGACTTAGTTTCACTTGAACTTATAGTTTTATTGAACTTATACACATTTATAAAGTCAAGCATGCACAGTCCAGAATTACCAACAAATTTTGTAGCCCGTGATACTTGTTGAAACGCTCGACATTAATAGTTCCAGTTTAAGATTGGCAATAATAATGAATCCATAATACATTACAAATAGCTACATGCAATAATCGGCCCATAATCACTTCGGTGGCCACATGGTCGAGGGCGTTACTCTCACACTAGACTGGACTGCAGATAGTGGGGAGATCAGGCTTTGAATATTGATCTAGTGTACTGGGGGTAGTTTTGCCCTAGCCTACGTGTTTTCCACTCTATCTCCACGCAAATGCGGGTATATTTCCAATAAATTCAAACTTCCTTATCCCTAGCAAATTATCATATATAAGTGTATAACTCAAATGGGTGGTAAGATGCGGTGTTAAAAAAATCCTTGTACTATTTTAAAGTGTACATTGTATCTGAGTACTTCTCGCCTCTGAACCTATCAAGTCTCCTCTCCTCTGTACCTATCAAGTCTCCTCGCCTCTGGACCTATCAAGTCTCCTCTCCTCTGGACCTATCAAGTCTCCTCTCCTCTGTACCTATCAAGTCTCCTCGCCTCTGGACCTATCAAGTCTCCTCTCCTCTGGACCTATCAAGTCTCCTCTCCTTTGTACCTATCAAGTCTCCTCTCCTCTGGACCTATCAATTCTCCTCTGGAGCTACCAAGTCTCCTCGCCTCTGGACCTATCAAGTCTCCTCTCCTCTGGACCTATCAAGTCTCCTCTCCTCTGGACCTATCAAGTCTCCTCACCTCTGGATCTATCAAGTCTCCTCTCCTTTGTACCTATCAAGTCTCCTCTCCTCTGGACCTATCAAGTCTCCTCTCCTCTGGACCTATCAATTCTCCTCTGGAGCTACCAAGTCTCCTCGCCTCTGGTCCTATCAAGTCTCCTCTCCTCTGTACCTATCAAGTCTCCTCTCCTCTGGTTCTATCAAGTATCCTCTCCTCTGGACCTATCAAGTCTCCTCGCCTCTGGACCTATCAAGTCTCCTCGCCTCTGGATCTATCAAGTCTCCTCTCCTCTGTACCTATCAAGTCTCCTCTCCTCTGGACCTATCAACTCTCCTCTCCTCTGGACCTATCAAGTCTCCTCGCCTCTGGACCTATCAAGTCTCCTTTCCTCTGGACCTATCAACTCTCCTCTCCTCTGTACCTATCAAGTCTCCTCTCCCTGTATCTATCAAGTCTCCTCTCCTCTGTATCTATCAAGTTTCCTCGCCTCTGGACCTATCAAGTCTCCTCGCCTCTGGACCTATCAAGTCTCCTCTCCCTGTATCTATCAAGTCTCCTCTCCTCTGGATCTATCAAGTCTCCTCGCCTCTGGATCTATCAAGTCTCCTCTCCTCTGTATCTATCAAGTCTCCTCTCCTCTGGACCTATCAACTCTCCTCTCCTCTGGACCTATTAAGTCTCCTTTCCTCTGTACTTATCAAGTCTCCTCTCCTCTGTACCTATCAAGTCTCCTCGCCTCTGGATCTATCAAGTCTCCTCGCCTCTGGATCTATCAAGTCTCCTCTCCTCTGTATCTATCAAGTCTCCTCTCCTCTGGACCTATCAAGTTTCCTCGCCTCTGGACCTATCAAGTCTCCTCTCCTCTGTACCTATCAAGTCTCCTCGCCTCTGGATCTATCAAGTCTCCTCTCCTCTGGATCTATCAACTCTCCTCTCCTCTGTACCTATCAAGTCTCCTCGCCTCTGGATCTATCAAGTCTCCTCTCCTCTGTATCTATCAAGTCTCCTTTCTTCTGGACCTATCAAGTCTCCTCGCCTCTGGACCTATCAAGTCTCCTCTCCCTGTATCTATCAAGTCTCCTCTCCTCTGTATCTATCAAGTCTCCTCGCCTATGGACCTATCAAGTCTCCTCTCCTCTGGACCTATCAACTCTCCTCTCCTCTGTACCTATCAAGTCTCCTCTCCTCTGTACCTATCAAGTCTCCTCTCCTCTGGACCTATCAACTCTCCTCTCCTCTGGACCTATCAAGTCTCCTCTCCTCTGGATCTATCAAGTCTCCTCTCCTCTGGACCTATCAAGACTCCTCTCCTCTGTACCTATCAAGTCTCCTCGCCTCTGGACCTATCAAGTCTCCTCGCTCTGGATCTATCAAGTCTCCTCTCATCTGGACCTATCAAGTCTCCTCGCCTCTGGACCTATCAAGACTCCTCTCCTCTGTAGCTATCAAGTCTACTCTCCTCTGGACCTATCAAGACTCCTCTCCTCTGTAGCTATCAAGTCTACTCTCCTCTGGACCTATCAAGTCTCCTCTCCTTTGTACCTATCAAGTCTCCTCTCCTCTGGACCTATCAACTCTCCTCGTCTCTGGACCTATCAAGTCTCCTCGCCTCTGGACCTATCAAGACTCCTCTCCTCTGTACCTATCAAGTCTCCTCTCCTCTGGACCTATCAACTCTCCTCTCCTCTGTACCTATCAAGTCTCCTCTCCTCTGGACCTATCAACTCTCCTCTCCTCTGGACCTATTAAGTCTCCTTTCCTCTGTACTTATCAAGTCTTTTCTCCTCTGGACCTACCAAGTCTCCTCTCCTCTAGACCTATCAAATATCCTTGCCTCTGGACCTATCAAGTCTCCTCACCTCTGGACTTATCAAGTCTCCTCGCCTCTGGACCTATCAAGTCTCCTCGCCTTTGGACCTATCAAGTCTCCTTTCCTCTGGACCTATCAAGTCTCCTCGCCTCTGGACCTATCAAGTCTCCTCGCCTCTGGACCTATCAAGTCTCCTCGCCTCTGGACCTATCAAGTCTCCTCGCCTTTGGACCTATCAAGTCTCCTTTCCTCTGGACCTATCAAGTCTCCTCGCCTCTGGACCTATCAAGACTCCTCTCCTCTGTAGCTATCAAGTCTCCTCTCCTCTGGACCTATCAAGTCTCCTCTCCTCTGTACCTATCAAGTCTCCTCGCCTCTGGACCTATCAAGACTCCTCTCCTCTGGACCTATCAAGTCTCCGAGACCTTCGAGTGAACATTTGTGGCTTTTTGAATATTGGGACTAAATAAGTTATGTGCTATGGCTTTAAGAAAAATTAACTCATGTAGCTTGTTTTGGAAATTTTTGGAACGCATATAGTTGATGTACGACACCTTAGCTCAGTCGGAAGGGTGTATCTCCACTGAGATAAGGGTCCCGGTTTCGATTCTCAGCATGGCCGTAAATTTGTCATTGGTGAAATATGTGTTTTACCTTGCACAAATGATGAGTTAACGGCTGGGGGCTGGATGTTGTGTCTGTTCTAGATTTAAGCTAGTTTATGAGTCGTGTATTGATATAATCAGTTGATTTAGAAAGTGGACGTTAATAATTACCCCAAATAAATCTAGAAACATATAGAAAATATTTTGTGGTTTGTTAAATCAAGGACAGAATTAAATACTTTGCTGTATAAATGAAAGTAAAACAATAATAATAAAATAATTATTTGAAAAAATAAACAATTTGGTTACAATTTAATTGCTCCCCTATGGTGCATATAATCATGTGAATCAATATTGACAAATAAGATTTATTTCAAAATTAAATAATAATAAACTTTCAAGATTCAGAGAGAAGAATAATAAGAAAATAATCAGTTTCACTGTAAGCACATAACACTCGATGAATGTGAGTGCAGTAAATCTTCACTAAAGAAGGTCCTGTTGCTTGTTGGGTGCCAAAGTGTATTGGTCCTCCTGTAGCAAAACGAATCTTGCAAACACAATTAGTGCAGTTGCCCAGTGTTTTTGTTTCCAGGCATTTGTTTAGGACCAATTACTAGAAACATTGTTAGCGAGTAGTTTTTATCAGTGTGGAACTAGGCTTTATGCACAGAGGGGCCCTGAGTCAGTCACCGCAGTCCAGAGCTAGCCCAGCGGCTGAGAAGTGTTATTTCTTAACTGAAAGAGCGATCCGTAGAATTCAATTCAGCGCTAAGATAAACGCAAGTAGACCAGTACACAGTACTAGTATTTGCTTGTATCAGTGGAATGTCTTAAGTAAATGCCGACTAGATATTTGTAAATGTACAACAATTTACTATACAGGATTTGGTTTTAATGTCCGAGTTATTATTTCATGGGTTTCATCCTATTTATTTATTTATTTATTCATCCTGTACTATTATTTTGATGCGTTTTATTTATTCGTTCATTCATGGCATATTAACTGCTTTGTTGATTTAGAGTGTTATTTTGATGTATTTATTCCAAGGGTGTGTAAGGGATTATTTTTTAGAAATGAGGTGCCTCAAATTTCAAACAATTTTAATGTACAGGGTGTCCACCATGAAATTCCAACATTTTGAATGTATTTTTTTCATTTAATGTTGTAAAGCTGTTATTCTAAATGGAACAAAAGCAGAGACCCATAAAGTACACGTGAAAATTCTGCTGTATTAGTCAGAGCAACATTGGCGCTGCAGTCAATCATTTTCTAAAATGGCGAATCCTAGCGAGCACAGGCTGTGTGGTGGCATGCAGAAACAAAATTGGTGACTTAGGTGCGATGAAATCTCCATCACGTCGTCAATAACAACCCTCCGAAATTCACGACAGTCAATAATTGGTGTGATCATTTTTTGACGACCAGTAGGACATGGTGGCAGAAATACTGGCTTCTTGGAAGAGGTTGTAGAAAATTTGCAAAATTCATTTAAAAGAAGCCCCAGAAGTCATCCAAACACGGAGCAGAGAACTTGGGATGAAACTGTCTACGGCTCATGAAGTTCTTCATCGTCAATTACGCTTTCACTTCTATAAGTTATACATTTTGCAGGAAATAAAACAAAACGACCGGGGAAAACAACAATCATTTGCAATCGCTATGCTGGATCGCATCAATAGTGACGAAAACTTTTTATTGAACATAAGGTTTTCGGACGTGGTAACCTTTCTCATTTTGGGGAAAGTTAATCAGCACAAAATGCGAATTAGAGAATAGAAAAATTCTCATGTAGTCTAAGAAGAATACATGCGCGAGAGTCCGAAATTTAATGTGGGGTGTGGTTTCATGGACATTCTGACTGTAGGGCCGTTACCCTTAGTTGAAAACACCGGCAGTGACTGGTATACCTGAATATGGTTCAGATCTTTGCCGTACCACAGATAGCAGCCATGCAGCCAACCATAATTTATCAGCAGGATGCTGCCCCATCCCATTGGAGCTATAATGTCCGAGATTTCCTTAATAGCACAATCCCCGACCGTTGGATGGGTCATGATGGTCCAATTCCTTGGCCTTCACGCTCTCCCTTCATTACAATATTAGATTTCTTCTTACGGCGGTATGTAAAAGACAAAGTGTACTCTACAAAAGTTACAATTATGATGGATTTCCGACAGCGCACTACATATGCCATAAACTCTGTCACAGTAGACATGTTGCAGAACACAAGACGTTCAATTGAATACAGACTAGACCTTCTTTGTGCCACCAAAGGTGCCCGTGTGAAGGTGCACAGAACTAAACTGAACTGAACCTAACAGAAACTTTGTGAGTGTTGCTATCATTTTCAATGATGATTCTGTAAATATTTCCCTTAAAACTGTATGTGTTCCAAATGTTGGAGTATCATGGTGGACACCCTGTATAAACGGACTGATACGGTGTATATTTGATATTGCCCTGTATATAATCATGTACCTTTCGTCTACTCTCTAAGGTCTAAGGTGGCAAGCTTTCTTTGCATGGTTCCACCATGCTACAGCTTATAAGATAGGACCATAGTTTAATATGTTAAGGTAAAAACCACTACCTCTCATTGTAAAATGAGTTTACTTCATTATGGTTTATAATATGTAAACAATAATCACACAACTATAATATAAGTATACCTATTTAAGTTTTCTTAACTTTGCTAAATAATATATTCATTAAGTTCAAATTCGGGGCGACATGGACGTTTCACTTGGATATCGAATCCATCTTCTGGAGAGTGTTGAAATAAGATGTCTGTGAATTCTGTTAACATTTTAACGTGATTCTAAGTAGTGATACGAGAGGATAGTTTACAACCACAAAAAAAGTTTATTTCTTTAACTTTATTATTTTGTACAGTTAATTATTTAAATACTTCAGCGTATGTCTTTTGTTTACCCATTAATAATTACCTTGAATATTTCAGGTCATTTCATTTGAATTTACTATCAACAACAAAATAAAATACACGAACAAAACTTCATGGTTGACAAGATGTGGTTTAATGGTTCTAGCTGCATCACATTACGTTAAGCATTTCCTTAACTAATCTATCCATGAAAATATTGTAACGAGAATAGTGTCTGACAGTGGGACCGGTGCGCTTCTCGTTGTCAACCCTAACTACACTCTGTTATCTCTATCTACCTCCATGTTTAGCCGGTATACAGAGGCAGTGTCACTTGGTTTAGGGATTAGAAAGGACAGGGGGGGAGGAAAAGGCACACGTCTGGAAGGGTATATTTCCTTTTTATTCTAGCCCAGTATTCCAGAAATGGAGGATTCCAGACTCTGAACTGTGACCCTATATATAAACGGTCAGCGATATCCACATAGCTCCAGTCTGAGTCGAGGCTAGTCAAGTGGGTGGACCAGCGCTTCCGAGTTGGCGTGTCCAGCGAGCGGATCTGCGTGTCCGCGGGTGGGTGGGTGAGACTAGCGTTCGTGTATCGCGGGTCACTGCAGTGTGTCGTGTGTAGGGACCAGCGGTGATTTAAATGGACTATATACGGGTGATCTAGACATTGTTATCGTGAACTGTTTTAATAATGTGCATTTTTATAAATTTTTACTTTCTCACTATCTTACAGGTAGAGAAAGTATTACTATCGTCAAAAAAATCGAAGTTGAGATTTTGATGATTCTCGACATTTTATGACCTTCCAAATCCCAAAAAAGTGGTTTTTGAATTTCTGTTTGTCTGTCTGTCTGTACCTCCAACTAGAACCTAAACTATTTTACCGATCGGGCTAAAACTTGGTATCTAGGATTTTCATAGGGTTTCCCTGAGGGGTTTTAGGAATTAGGTATCCAACTCAAAAATTAAGGGTAGTTTACTGAAGGACAAAAAGAGAAAAAGTTGATTTTCTCAAAATCGGCTCTAACGATTTTGATTAAATTTCATTTCAAAACATTTATAAATATTAAAAACAAAATGGCTACTCTCAATATGTAGATCTATTTATATTAAAAATATTTTATTCGAAGCATATTTTTTATAAAACCAATAACTTTCAAGCTATACGCAAATTTATATTTTTTTACTTTACAAACACTAAAGGTAAAGTATTGTAATGAAAAAGTAAAAATATTATGTATTTATATTTTTATTTATTTTTTATTTTATTATTTATTTATTTTATTTAATTTGAATATATGAATGAATTTAATTCATATATAATAATAATAATAATAATAATAAACATAATAATATAATATAATATTGGGCGCCAACTACCAACCCCTTTTATTTTGTGAGATAGGTAGATTTTTAATTATTGAATAAATTTATCCCCATAAACTGCTCAGCGGTAATACGAAAACCCTTTCTCTCAAGACCCCTGGACTTTAGGTAAAGTTTGGACTTAAGTTGGACACTTACAACCGAAGACTTCCTGACGCAGATTATTATTCTTGCTCTGACCAATCCAATCTACTGAGCATCGCTATATATGGAATGCAAGTTCAAAAGAAAATACAAGGTACATTGCTGTAAATAACAATAAAACAATTAAATTTAAAGAGTGATTTTAATTATTGTAGTGAATGATATCCTTAAATAAACCCTACCTATTAAGGCATGCCTCCCAAATTATAAAACTAATATAAGTATTGTTAAGCAATACTTGAAATTGTTAAACTCTCACTTGAATTGTGACTATAAAAGAATATACATATTTCTTTAAGCAAATAATAGGATTTTAACAACAACAAAATTTATTCTTTATAACATGTAACAATAAGGCTATGATTCTTTAATAAACAGAAAAATATTGTTCTGAGGTGGACAAAAGGTATTAATTCTGGTTTAAAAAAAACTGAAATTATTTGTCCTTCTTTAGTAATTTAAAGGATTATGCTTAATTATTTACATCCATAACAGGATGTTTACAGATGGATTTGATCTCACCCGAAAATGTCCTTGCTCTGGTAAAAATGTTGAATCAAAGCTCCATCAATATTTAACTCTCCGGCCTTAAATTTCCACAAAAATCTTCCTTGAAAACTTCCACTCAACCTTCTTCACAAGTTTATACCTCTTTTTAGAAGTTTTAGATGATTAAAATTACCATGAACCTTTCAAAAAAATATAATTGAAAGATCCCCAGATCGGATCCTTCCTTCCACTTTCGAAGCCAATTTAAGAGTCACAACAACAAAAAAGACAAAACACAAACACGTTCTTTTTGTTTTAAAATAAACAATCACCGGCCTAAGAGAAAATATTCACCGGGACTTATAAGCAAAAATAAAACAAACAATCTTAACTATATAAATATTGGGGGTATTACTATAAAGATAATTATAATTTTTACATATTAACATAATTCATCTTTAAAATTAATTTAAAATTGGCACCAAACAAAAAACCAAACGATAATAATAATATCTTCCGCTAGGGGCGATTATTGTTTCAAGAGACAGCCATATGCTATAAGCGTCCAAGAACATAAAAATAAACTAATCGATTAGTTCAGAAAAAAAAACCCCACTCTCTGGAGCAGATAGCGTTAAAATCACCTACCAACAAAATTAATAAACATGGCGGGTTGGCAGTTTATGAAAAAAATAAAGAAAAATGATTTAATATAGTGAAATAACGGTAAGTAGATTATATGTATAACATATATTTTAATTGTAAATGAATAAATAATGAATATTCAAAACTTTAGGAGTTTTTGAATGAAATTTAAAACAAATAAACAGTAAAATTGTCAACGATAAATTATCTTTGAAGAATTTAGTCAACTGATTATTAGATTTCTATTATAAGTAACTCTTTTAACCAAAAATAACATCACAGTATTGCGACCATAAAAAAATCTAACCTGAAATGTTGATGGATGTCGACGTCTCATGACCCGCCGGACCCTAAAAAGGGGTCTTTGCAATGTCAATGTCAATGTTCAACTTAAAATTAAAAGTAGTTTAATAAAAGGTGAAAAGAGAAAAAATCAATTTTCTCAAAATCACCTCTAACGATTTTGATTAAAACTCGTATCTAAGCGTTGATTAAGATTATAAATAAAGTGTTTTTTTATTTTACCATGAAAATGACTTTTAGGGTACTTTACAGAAGCCGAAATTTCCGTATCTCCGCAACTATTTGAGATACTAAAATAACTTAACATTGCAAAATTGTAGTGCTATTAAAAGTAAAAAACCTTTATATGAAATATATTTTTATAAAACCAACATTTTCTGAGATATTGGCAAACATATTAATACCATTTTGTGAGCTTTAGTTGTAAAGATTTACAAATTAAGTTTTAACGCAATAATTCTCCAATGCCATAGAGTAATTAAATATAAGTAAGTCTCTCAAAAAATGTATGTGATTTTTCCTTAAACTTCTTAGGAGAAATGTTTGTACAACAATGATCTATCTCCTTCATTTTAGACTCAATAGTCAATATTTAGATATTTTATTGTTCAAAATTTATAAATGAGAAATTTAATAACAATGCGATGACATGAAGATGTGCAACACCTAATAAAATGTCGAAAATTCTAAACGGAAGTCGAAATTTTAATACGAAGTGTTGACCCTTGTGGACCCAATATTTATCTTTTTTTATCTGTTCAAACATACAAATGAGGACATTAATTCTTTAAAAATAAAATTATAAAATTTAAAACCGGGACTAAAAAAATATTATACACAAGTATAGTGCAATCTATGCTTGGGTTTGCTATTGTATATTATTTCGTTTCACATATATTACGAGTTTTGTGTAAATATATTTATTTTTAAACAATAGAGCGAGAGAGTCCGTGCGGAGTTCAGTACCATTTATTTAATATTTGAATAGTTAGGAGGTGTCTTACAGTTATTAATTAGTTTATTTAATTTAGTTATTTTTTACGTATTTTAAATAGTTTATTAATTTATAGACTTAATTATGATTATTTAATTCAATTGCTTGTTTAGTTATTAATTTAATTGTATTTTAATCAGTGTATATATTGTTTTATTTTAAATAGTCAAAACCTTAAATATTCCGCGTGCGTTTTCATTCGCGTTTAATAGGCAACCCACTCCAGTATCCTTAAAAGAACTCGCGGCCCACATGGTGACGTGTGAATGGCCCGCGACCCTCCCACTCCCACCCCAGGTCGTGCGCGCCCTACGTTACAATATCTTGGTGAATAATTGTTAATGTATTATTACACTCACCTGAGCTGAACCAAGTCCTAGGTTCGCAGCCCAGCACAGCAATAGCAGGAGATGTAGCGAGAACGACATGTTGAATCTCATTGCCAGCATTGTGTCAAGTGTGTGGTTATATAGTGCTGGGATACCTGGGACCATATCGTGCAACAAGGGACCAGCCTCCTTGGTGAGTAAGGTCCTTATTGTGATGATATAGTATGATCATCTAGACTTAAAGTATTATTGATTTTGGTATTCATCCACTTATTACCCGGTTAAACTAGTTAATTATCTGTCCTGAAACCTGATAAGATAATCATTGTTATAATATTGAAGTGCTGTCACAACTGAAATGATCTTTGAATTAAAAATGTACAAAAATAAAGTTTATTAGTAGCAAATTATTAAGAATTATATAGTGAATAGGCTAATTTAAGGAACGGAGAAGCAGGAGTATCATATAATGTCCAGAATTAATCTGCTATGGTCAATTTTGGTTAGCTCATCATCCGGGCCTATCTCATTTTCAAAGTAAATTATAATTTTGACTGAAAGATTTATGTAGGCTTACTAAGCTTTACTTTATTTTGTTGTTTGAATACAAAATATAATTTCTTTACACTCGGAATAAATTGGAAAAATGACATCTGTACTCAGGAATCGAACCCGTAACCTTTGGCTTAGCTCACCAATGCTCTACCATACAAAACCGGGCCCTTAGATTCCCTCTAAATATCAAAGCATTTATAAAGTTCCGAAGATATGAATACATTATTAGCTAATTATAATAAATCTAATACCAAAAGAGAATTCTGAAAATTATAAACATTTATTTTATATATATATATATATATATATATTTAAACCAAAATGTTGAGATTTAGAATAAAACCACCCCAGTGGCTTTTCAAGACAGAACTCTACTAGTCGACTAGCTCAGGCTGCAGTTAAATTAAGAGTCCCTTTTCTACATATAAAGAACCTGTATAAGCCCTATACACAAAATAGATGATTTGCAAGTTAATTGGCAGAAAATTGGAGTGAAAAACAAGGGGAGTGGAGCATGGGTGTCCATAAATGGGTGATAAAGGGGCTTCAGCCCCCTTTATCAGTTTGCCATATTTATTGTTTTGTTAATTTTTATGGACAAATCAAAAGTATATATTTGGGATTTGGTTGCAATTTGTTATAAACAACTTTGAATCATCAATATCCGACTTAACAAAGATAAAAATGATAAAATGTAGATCTCCTCCGATTCCTTCTTCAACAGTTTTATTTCCATTTTGTTCTGTTCATTAAACTTGCGAAAAAAAATTGTCAATGGTTCAGCTACAGTTCATATTTACTTTTTGTTAATTAAAAAAATGGCTAAAATTGGCTCATGAAACTCATAGATCAAAATTATGTTTAAATGCTCTAAAATTCCCTCCCCACAAAGATAAATTCCTGAAATCTTCTTTCTTGGAGGGGGTGGGGTTGGGTGGCACGCCACCACATATGGGACTCCAATCAGCACTCCATTTGAAAAATACACATGGGCGCCCTTGGAGTGGAGTACGGATGGAACGTGACATAGCAGAAGATGAAGTGGCAGCAAGTAGATGCTTCGCAAACTATGGAGATTCTTTTTTTTTCATAGTTCTGGACTCCTTTCGAAGCTGGGCCTTCCCCCAACGACCACCCGAGGCCAGTGCCAGTGAGCGCCAACCGAGGCTCAGTTATGTCATTCCCATTAGTTATTGCCAGTTTTTCTCGAGGTTCACTTCACGTGCTTGATGTATCTTCATGTTTCAATGCCATGCAAGGCAGTCCATGTTGTATCTCTTCACATCCGCAAGGTAATTTATGAATGAAGAATTTAGGAGGCTTTTTTTCTTTCCCGCTACAGCCTGTACGTGCCATCTATTTCCTCTATTTTTTCCTCAATATTTTCCTCGATGTTATCCATATATTGGAAATACATGTTTGTAAATATGTAGTGGTTGCCAAAATTGTGGACTTTTTAAAAATGTATTGTTTTTCAACTTTGCAGGTTTATAGTAAATGATACGTTTCTCTAAATAAAAACATGTGTACATCAATTGAAAGATAATTTAATTATCAATACAATATAAAAACAGAATTCAAATATATATACCTAGTACAAATAAAGCTATGTTGCGAAAACTACAAATGTACACTACAATTCGATAAAATGAAAATAAGTTTTGCAGTTTTGCAGGCTTATAGGAAAGGTTATATTTCACTAAATGCAAATGTTCTTACATCATTTGAAAGATAATTAAATGTTGAATTCAATATAAAAACAAAATCAAAATATCTGTAGTTGTAAAAAAGTTATGGTCCCTTTAAAAAAAACAAGCACAGGTGTTATTCAGTCACATTAAGAATCGGTTTGAAAGTGCAAACTCTACTGGCCAATAGCAGACCTTGTTCTGGGGACCAAGAAAAATGGCACTAGTTGTGATACATCATGTGTAAAGTAGGGAAAAGACAGTTTCAGTGTTTTTTCTGTAGCAGAAAGAAGGTTATTGGTGTAATTGAAGCACAAGAGGAGACTGCTGTTGGTTCTGTGAAAGAAAGGCGGTAATCGGTGTGAGACAAGTTGGCGTAGAAGATTTTATTATTTTTAGAAATTTAAAGAAAAGAGTTGATTGGACACTCATGAAAAGAAACAAGATAGTTGTGTTACGTGAATCAGATCTTTCCTAATCTGAAATTGCAAGGCAAGTAAGGTAGACAGTGATGACATCTGGAGTACGAAAGCTGTCTTTACGTTATCAGGAAACAAAATCACTGAAAACCAAAGAAGGAAAAGGTAAAAAAAAAAAGTGCACAAATTCTGTCGATGACAGAAGAATAAAAATGCTGAGTCTCAAAGACAGACGAATTTCATTGAAGCCATCAAAGGTGAACTAGGTGTTTCAGGCAATTCAAGAACGAGAAGGAGAAGACTATCAAATATGGGACTAAGGTAGAATTCAAAGAAAAAAGCCTTTTCTGAATCTACAGCAGCGCAAGAAACGACTACAGTGGGAAAAAGGCACATTTATGGGACAGAAGATCAGTGGAAGCAAGTTATTTGGAGGGATGAAGGTAAGGTATAGTTATTTGGCAGTGAGGGTCGAAAATATGTGAGACGTTGATTAGGCGAAGAGCTACATCCTGACTGCATGGAGGCAACTGTAAAGCACCTAACAAGCGTTATGATTTGGTTATGTATGGCAGAAGGTGGTGTTGACCATCTTAATGTAATTGACGGCACGCTGAATGTAAGAAAATACATTGACACCATCCTGGAACCAAAACTGCTACCTTCCATCAGTGATCTTTTCCCCAACAATACACTATTTATTTTTCAGCAAGATTCAGCTCCTGCCACACAGCAAAATTTACAAACAGTGATTCACAGCCAGGAAATAACTCTGACCTAAGCTCGATAGAAAATGTGTGGCACCATTTGAAAACTCTTGTATGAAAGAAGCGTCCATAAAATAAAAGGCAATTAATTGAGGCTATAATTTCTTCATGGAACCACGTAATAGCGAAGGCAGAGCTTCAAACACTTGTTGGCGCAATGAGGCGTCATAGTGCTGCTGTTTTAAAAAGATAAAGGCTAACCTATTAAATACTGATAATCATTGCAATCGTAAGTACTGTATCTGATATCATTTTATCGAATGGTAGTGTACATTTGAAATATTTGCAGCATAAACTTTTTTTGTACTGCAGATATTTGAGTTCTGTTTTTTATATTTAATTAAGCATTAATTTATCTTTCAATTGATGCCTACATAAACATTTGCATTTAGTGACACATAACATTTCTTGCTAGCCTACAAAGCTACAAAACTTATTATCATCATATCTAATTGTAGTGTACATTTATTGATTTCATGACATAACTTTATTTGGACTGAGTATTTTGAATTCTGTTTTTTGTATTGGAATCATAATTAAATTATTTTTCAATTGATGTATAAATATTTGTATTTATAGAAACATAACACTTACTATAAGCCTGCAAATTTGAAAGACAAGAAAGTATTTTTTAAAAGTCCACAATTTTGGCCACCACCTTATATCTGCTGAAGCGCCCCCTTGTTTATCGGTAATAAAAGGTGACATATTAGTAATTAGATGAAAAAGGACTGGCAGAGGCACCGTTTGAAAAAATAATGATATTACCTCATTAAATGATTACCAACATATATGGTTTGGTTGGATAAAATGTTATTTTATTAAATAAATAAGAATAAAGTTTCATGAGACAATAAACAAACATTTATGTTTAGAATCCCAGAAGGGGATCATTAAAAAATAAAAAATAAACAATAAAAAAATAGCTTTGTCAGGCGAAAAATATTAATCCCAGAGAAGTTCCTATTCTATTAAGTATTTTAGAGGCAATTAATAAGTCAGAGGCAAGCAAAGCTCCCTAAATACAATAAGAATTAAATAATATATAAATATACATTCACCATTGATTAGTATAATCTCTAATATACCTAGAGCTAATTACTATCCTATTTGATGTAATAAGAAACACACCTCTTTAGGTAAGTCTGCACTCATATACAAAATCGTGCAACTCGTGTCTATAGACGATGTTCCACGATTGTCTATGGATAAAAGGGGAACGAAAGGGGTGTTCTGCAACTCCTTATCGACTAAAATCACAGGTCTATGGTCTCCCATCCAATATGGGAAACTTGAGACCAGCTGTGCAACATTTTGTAGTGTGGATGTGTGATAGACAAAAACCAAACAGTCTCAGTCCAGCTTGGGCTGTTTTCACATCGTTGGCGTTTTCGTCAATAATAATTTAATTCATTTGTTGAAATGTGGTCTACAGAGAAGACTGCTTTTAAACGAGGGTCTTCATAGTGCAACTTGTTTATAGGATGTCATATTGGTAAATTATAAAAACCGTACCCCAAGAAAAGTGACTGTGGAAAACATTGCAAGAAAACTAATGTTTATTTACACTACCCGGGGTAAATAACATTATAGCAGAGGTTTTCATACACCCTCGCTCTATATGATTTAAGTACTATAGGATAGACTGTTTACATTTTTGCACAAGTCCCGTACTAACATGGGTGGCATTTTTAAAGATGACTATGGCTGAGATGGTGCTACTAACAAACAATGAAATGCACTTATTCATTGGAAATGGATAGGTGGTGGGGTCTCTATGATTTCAAATATATATATTCTAAAGCAAACAACCTTGATGTGATGGATGTTAACCATAAAAAGGAAGTTAATTAAATCACAAACTGCGATTGTACTAATTTTATTTATGTGGGATTTTTATGTCTGATTTTCTTCCCAAGTGTGATTTTAGGTGATTGAATCCGGCTGAAAATTAACATAGCTAAATACAGTTTCAGTCGCTGATGGTAGCTTCTATATATATATTAGAAGTTTATATAGAGTGCCCGGAAGAAATCCATGGCAAGCTCAGTGGATATCCACTTGTCTCTGTAAAAGTCATAATTACTTCTGATATGCTATCACTATTCTCTAAGTATATAAGTATATATAATCCGAGCTGGAATCTCCTGTCAGCGGGAAAGCAGAAAAGCTAGTGATCAAACTAAATAGTAAACAATAATGTGATACATTATGGTAATTTAAAACTGTAATTATTTTCCTTGTGTATGACGCTTCAAAAGGGAATCGAGTCTTCACTTTCAATCAGAGCGCTTGGTTGAAGCCATTGATTAATTGTAATACTTCCAAACGAAAAAATGCGGTAAATTTATTTTAAAAGGGCTTTTTTTTTTCAAACTCATGAACAATTCAGTATTCAGGAAGAAGATGGAGATTCAAAACATTGTGTAAATGTTTAACTATTAAATAATGCAAAAGGACGAGGAAGCGTAATGCTTCACCGGCATTTAATGCTCAAACGCTCTACACGGAAGTTTTAGTTGAGACCCACATGAGAAAAATAAGCCTACTTTTGAATAAGACGATCCACGCAGACTTTACAATCATATCTATAAGCAACGTTATCGTGTATAACCTTCATTATAATTGTGTCATAAAGAAATGTGGACAAAATTCAAAGCTCCAATTCACAGACACAAACTCCCTCTGCTACGAAATGAAAACATAAAATGTGTATGTGGATATGTTTGATAATATAGACCGATTCAACACTTTAGACTATCCAAAAAATCCCTATGTAAAATGAAGGATGAGATGAATGGAGAATGTATTTGAGAGATTGCAGGACTTCAACCAAAGCTTTACTTAATTCAAAATGAGAGTCTTAAAGAGAAAAAAAGGTAAAGTCGAGTCAAAAACAGCTCTCAAAAAGAAAATTAAACATGCTCATTATAAAACTACTCTTAGCAGGAGATCTTCCACTTCACCAATAGGTTGTGTCTATGATAATAAGTGAGAAACATCAGTTGTATAGAATATAGAATATCCTTGACTTTACTTGAACTTTCACTCGAAGATGACAAACGTCATATCTAAGATAATAGATGACACTATTGCATATGGTCAGTACAAAATAAAACAAACTAGTTCACCAATGGAGATATGCATATTTTTTTAACTTGATGTATTTCTTTCCTCCGCTACCTTGACCTTCTCTTCTAGCTGTGTCAAAGGGGCTTGCTGTTGTTGGGGCCCGATTTGCAACGCCCATGCAATTCATCGACAGCAGTCCTAGTAACAGTAGGGACATAACCTTATCAATTATACTTTTAATTTAATTTGTTCATCAAGTTAGTATACTTGTTTGTGAATTCCTCTTGTCAAGCCTGTGCAAAAGTCAATGTCCATTACAATGACTAGTGTGTGTTTGCTTGGGTGGGAATAGTCGGTGTTATCTTGTGCTCGTTATTTTATCACGGATGAATATTTAAGTCAAGGTTATGAACTTTCTGGAATACCACACAACTTTGTGCAGTAATTAAGTACAATTCAAACAACCATTAAGTTTATTTATTGCCTTTTTAACATTCTATGGCATTAACAATAATTTTTTTTTAAATGTACCTTTTATTTACTATAAAATGTAGCAAGCTTACTAAAGCATGATTTTGGTAGGAAGAACAGAATAAGTTAGTTACTAAAGTTATTAAAACCATTTTAATATATCCATAAGTCAAGTCATGGGAAAGACAGCTGACACTTTTGATAGATATCAATACCTATAAAATAACAATAATAATAAAATAAAATGTTATCAATGTTTGCCGCAAATAAATATGTTTGCATTTTCTCTACTGTTCTTCCGACCAAAATCAGGGCACGGTTTCCCTATGGCGTAAATTATAAATTGGGGCATTAGTGTAGTCCATTGAGGCCAGACTGCACCTTTTAGGGCAAATATAGTGTACAAGTACCATAATGTATATTCGTAAGTTAATCATTTGTAGAAAGATGAAATGGGTGAAGTAAATAATTATTCTCTATTGATATTCATAATGAATAATGAAAGGAGACTACACCCTTGGAAATATCCCTCCGCATTTCAACAGCAAGATTGGATCGGACCATTGAAAAAACTTTCCAATATCACTCAGGTATAATATTATTTACCATGATACAAATTTCATAAGAGGAAATATAATTTTATCAAATTTATACTCCGTCTACTGTAAAAGATACCAGTCTTAACTTAAGTGACTACGGCCCTATCTTAAAAGCTGCACCATTGCACAGTGGGGAATATTCCCGAAAACGTGGCTAAAACCCCTAAAACCATATTTATCGACATATAGACTCTAACTGGTTTTTTTTTGGGGGGGGGGGGTCGCTGATTACGAATCCATTATCAAAATTACGAAATTAAAAATGGCCGATCCAATATGGCAGATCAAAAATACTAAAAATATTCTAATATGTATAAAAATGGGTGTTTGGGGTTTTTCGGGGTTTCTAATAAAGAATACAAAGAAATTATCAAACATAATTTTTAGTATCAGTAGCATAACCTACATTATTTATTTGTGTATTTATTCATTTATTTGCTTGTACCCAACTGGAAAACCCATACTAGGGTATAAGTAAATCAATCAGTACAGACAATTTGATAGAAAAATATATTATAGCTACGGATACAAAAAGTGTAAAAAAATACAAAATGTAAAATTTAAAATTGCTAGGTGAAAACAAACGACAATTTACAAACAGTGCATGTACTGTATATAATATACAGTACATACATTACTCAGAATCTGAGTCAGAGTCAGTGTTTTAAAATTCTGTTACGTTTCTTCTGATTGTTACACATTTGGTGATTATATAAGTTTTATGGTCTATGCCGAGAGCTTTTTTATTTTCTTTGTGGTAGCTTTCTAATACTGGATTAAATAGCCAAGCTATTATACTGGTTATTTAAGGTTAAAGCCGCATCTAAATATCGTATTCTCTAAATTAAATAATAATAATAACTCGGCACGGGAAACGAGCCCGGAACTTTTGACTTTGTACACCAGTGCTCTAACCACTGAGCTATTCAGGAGCTGTCCCGTGCCCAGGGTAATTTTTCACTCATATTTTAAGGCAGATTCTGTAATGGACGTGTGGAAATCGTCAGCTACATATGTGTAATCAATTAATATCACGACCTGTCAGATAACGCAGCCAACTTTGTCTCGGGAGGGCCTTATTCTGCCAATAGTACAATGACAACTGTTCGAATGTGTATATCGAGATAAATTAAATAGCAAAGCTATTCTATTTGATAATTACGGTTATAGCCGCATCTAAATATCATATTCTTTAAATTGAAAAATGACACCTAGACATGGGAATCGAGCCCGGGATCTCAGACTTAGTACGTCAATACTCTTAACTACTGAGCTATCCAGAAATCGTCCCGTCAACACGTCAATCATAGATTATGCATCAAAATATGAATGAAGAATGACCCTAGGCATGGGACGATTCCTGGATAGCTCAGTGGTAAGAACAATGGCATACTAAGCTGAAGATCTTGGGTTCGATTTCCGTGCGTGAATGACATTTTTCACTTTTAGTTTTCTGATACTATTCATCCGTGGATCTGAAGAGATCATCAACCAATTGAAAAAGTATACCATCGTCTTTATTTAAAAAAAATCAAAATGTAATAAAACCAGAACCCCTTTACCAATTATTTCCAAACTCATTATTTAAGATGTTTGTATCCTAGCCTATTTGTATGGAAAGTGCCTTATTGATAGTTGCAAATTTATAAAAGTTAGAGCTAAAATACCATTTCCCATGAAAATTAGAAAAGTAGATTTTTCTCAATAAAACAAAGCTTCAAGCAAAAGGATCAAACGCGAAGGTTAGCAGATATTAGGAGCTACTTTTTTTTTTGCAAATTCCAGTCACCAAATCAACAAACTTAAAGTACAATATTGAAATTTAGGTGAACTGTGCGGAATGCCTAACAAAAACTCACATTTAAATGTGATAGAGCCCTATTTAATTAATTTTATGAGCTGATAATTTCATATGGAATTTGAACGCATTAAATATCAATTAAAAAATCAGTAAAATACAGTAAAATTAGAAACATATCTCCAGGAATAGAATAAATTTTTACAGTTGGATTTTACCGAGTATTACACTAATTGTATTCACTTTAGTGCAGCGCGGTATTTGTCATTAGCGTAGCTGCACTTCAAACGGAAACAACGATCAGTTTAGGACTGGAGTAGAGGCTCAGGCATTTTATGAAGGGATTATCTACGATTAAAACCCCACCAAAAATAAAGCCGATATTTGAAATTTGAATTTTAAGTTTTGGTCACGTTTTAGGAAAAATTGCCCACTGTGCATTGTAAAATTATGAAAGATAAGTTTGATACCTTTCAGAGCAAACGGGGCGTACACATTGTATTAAATAAAATAATGTTTAAATTATTACGTTTAATGCAATGTTTAATAACGGTAATCTATAGGATAGAAATGAAGTTGTTTAAGAAGAAACTGCAGCTCAATTGCCTAGAGAGAGGACGGGAAAACCACAGAAAACTATTACATCTGAAAACAACCTCGCAGCCCGGTGTACCCAGCAGAAGATTTGAACTTCGACATCCCCATCCAGTATTTTTCGAGTGTGCTACCTTAGACCACACATCCACCAGTGTCGGTATTAACAGCTGGTATGCTTGAGAAAATAATATTTACGATCAATTCTCGAACTATAATAAGAGAACAATATGTGTGAATAAATAAATACACAAGAACGATTGCTGTAACTACTCTATTAATTTAATTACGTAATATTATAATTAAAAACTATGTTGCTAATATTAAGTAATTAGTTCACTTAGCGTATGACCCAAACGGGCAGTAAGACGCGGTGCTAAAAAAATTCATCCACTTAGATTAAAATAGGTCTAGTTGCTTATTTTTTGTTTTTGTTAGGGTCATTGATGGTACATAAATATAACTCTTTGAAACATGAAACAAATATAACATTCTGTTTTACTTTTATAAATGCTCGATTTCATTACATGTTTACAAACATAAATAATACTTCAGACTTACTCTATGGCATTAGGAACTCGGAAATTAATTGCCGCATTAAAAAAAAAGTACACCATCTTTAGATAGTTCTAGCCAGTCCACCTCAACTCACCCTATCCTGATCTTGAGCTAGTTCTATCCAGTTCAACTCATGACACCCTGTCTCTTTTGATCCATTCTAGAGCTATCCTCTCATCTGCGTTGAGATAGGCCTATTCCCAATGGTCTCTTCTCATTGGGTTCTGCAGTTATTACACTGAACACGATTCTAGATTCTTCCATTCGCGCTGCATGTCCAGCCCACCGTAATATGCGTTATTTGATTATCATAACAATGTCTTGTTTTGTATGCAGGGTATTTATGTAACTCAAAATTATGTAACCTTATCCACTTCCAATATATTCACCCAATTTTGAACCAAATATCTTTCAAAGCACCTTGTATTCTAACACCCTAAGTTTATTTTCGTCATGTAAGGTAAGAGACCACGTTTCACACCCAATGAAAACAATCGGCAAAATTATTGTTTTGTTTATCCTGTTATCCCTTGACAGCAGGCTAGATTTAAACAACTTACTGACCGAGTAATAACATGCATTACCCGACTGTGTCATTTTCCTAATTTCCACTTTAATATCGTAATGGCTAGTTAAAATTGCTCCTAAATATTTAAACTCATTAACCCTGTCAAATGATACAATGTTTGCAGTCATATCTAAATTATTGTCCCCAATCTGTGTTATCTGTATGATCATATGCTTAGTATTTTAAGCGATTACTTCTAAACCTATCCCCTTATTAGTTTCCAATAAATGTCTGCATTTATTGCAAGAGTTTCTTTGGTATTGCCTAACAAAACTAAATCATGAGCACATTCTAATAACTGCGCTGTACCAATTATTATTGTCTCTTGCGTCACCCTAATAGTAACCCCGAGTTCTAGATTATAATGAGGAAAGTACATTTCCTTATTAATACTATTTAAAATATCTCCATGCAAAATGATACAATTATGATCAAATTTGTCAACCACGGTGGTCTTGGGGTAAAGTGCTCGCCTCAGGACCCGATTTCCGTGGGTTCAAACCCAGCTAGGATTGACGTAATTTTCCTGAGCGATAAAAACCCGTAGTACAACTTCCTTCAGAGGGTAAGTAAAGCCGTCGGTCCAATGTCAATTGTGGCTTGTAAAAGAACCCTAGAAGGTGTGTGAAAATACCTTTGCCAGAAAACTTAAATAGGCTCTTTCGTTCTCGCTCATAGTGTAGCATTCATATGGCTACAAGCTAATGTTAGTCAACGAGTCATCAAAATATTACTTACCCAATATCACCATCCCGGCTACAGTCGAGAAAACGTAAACACATCCAGCCCCTACTTCACCCGGTCAACGACTGCCTGTGTGAAACAAGAGTTCGGACACGCCCCGCTAGAGTTCGCTAGCATATTGCCAACCTTCGCCTACCCCAGAAGAAGAGAATTTTCGTTCTAGAATACACGAGTTCGGCTTCTCGAAAAATACAGACGTTTCCTGGTCACGCACGTTCCCCCCCTTCCTTTGTGGATCCTGTCTCTCGTGTTCATGAAGTTTGCACCGTATAAAAGACCGCCCAGAAAACTATGGCGTCACTCTTAGGCCAGGTCTGGAAGCAGACGGACGAAGCTTAGGCTTCAAGGACTTGTTTAATAGAAAAGAACCCGCCTTGGTGGCGTAGTTGGCTAACGCGCTAGTCGTGTTGAGCTCGACTGCTGAGGACGGGAGATCGAGGTTCGAATCTCGTCGGGTGAACTGGGTGGTTTTTCCTAAATGGTTTTCCACTCTCCCTCACGCAAATGCGGTTCACTTCCTCTACATTCAACCTTCCCAATCCTAATCCATTAGTGTAATTAGTACTTAAGCGTGTAACCCGAACGGTAGTAAACGCGGTGCTAAATATTAATAGAAAAGATGTAAGGAGAAATTCATTTTTGGCATAATATATTTTTCTTATATATATTTTTTATAATCAAATTCTCTTTCGATATTTATTTGCATATTTATTTTATTTATTTTTTTGTCAAAGTATGTGGTGTGTGAACATCAAATTTAAACTTAGAATATTTAACGAACTTAGTCTATTTATGACTTGTAAATTATTAATGATATGTTTGGAAGATTTAAGTAAGACATTAAGTCTAAGAACATTTTCATATTAATGATAATGTCATGCGTGAACTATTTGTTGTGAAAACATTAAACTTAGAGTATTTAATGAACTTAAAATCTATTTCTGACTTGTAAATTATAATTATATTTTGGAAGATGTAAGTCAGGACTTTAAGACAGAACATTTTCATATTAATGGTAATGCCATGCGTAAACTATGTGTTCCAAAAACATTAAATTTAAACTTAGACTTATGACTTAGGAATTATAAATATTTATTTTGATTTATTGTGAAGGATTCAGTACGGACATGGTGCCAGAACATTCAAATGTTAATGCGCGAAATATTGTTTGTTGTGTATAAATATAAAAAAGTAAACTATTCTATTTGGAGTTCACAATGATAAAAGAAAAGTAAAGGACTTTACCTTTTAGAGATGTCTGTAGGAACAAGATGTCGAAATTATTTATGCTAGACGTTGAGTATGATTTTCATAAACATAAAATATAAATTAAAATTTTTGCTACATTTAAATTTTTTTAAAGGCTTGCTATGTGTCAAGGAATTACTGGTGAAAGGGCATGTATAAAATTAAGTTGTAATATAAAATCATATCCAAAAAACAAAAAGAATATGTGAATATTACGCCCAAATATATCATATTGTTAAATATTGCATTCATATAATAAAACTCTATTTTTTTTACCTGCCGTCTTTATATATATATAATTAAGTCTGGTTATCCCTAGTTTATGCAATCATATTACCCTGGCATCTCCCCTTTTAACTTAATATTTTTACTTATATTTATATTTTGTTGTAAGGAGGACCGTGTTTCCTTTTTTTTTTGCATTGGGACGTATTACGGGTCCAGCATCATTAATATAAATTACTCTCACTGCCCACTCTAATTTACATATCTTAACTTATCCTTTTGTTGTTTTCATTTATTTGTATTTGGGCCCCTCTAAGCCGAGAGTTTGGGCTACAATAGAAATTCTCGTGTGATGATATAACCAGCCGAGTCATAAAGTGCACGTTAAATACTTTTAATAAAAAAAATAATATTTTTACTTATATTAAGTATGATCAATTGAAACAAAATATAATATATTAATATGATTTTTAATTGATAGTTAAACTGTTATATACTTTAATTACTCGACATAACGTAATCATTATAATGACTTTGTTCGCGAACTGATATTAAAAGGTCAAAAGGAAAACCGTTAGTTTTAATATCTGTAGAAACGATGAGCGATGTAATGAGTGAAGTGACTTGTTAAACGATAACCACTAAATGATTTGCTTGCTCTCGTGACAGCTTAAGAGTTATTTGAATTATGTTTATCACCATAGTACAATTTTAGAACACAACAATAATATTAAGAAATTTAAATATAAAAATACTCTCAACAATTATTAATATTCAAACTAGCATCGGTGATCACGTAGTCTATAGATTTAGGTTCTCATTATATTGTATTACTCGTGGTGGAGGAACGAGGTTCGAATCTTGATGGAAGTGCTCTTCCACATGTAACTTATCACTGTAATTTTCTCACCCCTTATTTTCACTACCTTTATTTTCTCATCCCTTAGTACATCGGTTGACAATTGGCGGCCCACCGGCCACATTCAGCCCACGAAGTTCTTCCTTACTGCCCGCAGTGCCAGTCTGTCTGTCCATCAGCAAGAACTTAAAATACCTACCTGAACAAATAAAGCTACCCAATTATTAAAACTCAGTCTAGACTTAGGAGATTGTATTTTGGCTGGCTGGATACTACAATTTGTTTCTATGTAAAAAAAAAGCGCACTTAATACACAATAAGCGATACTAGTGGGAAAGTCAACAGTTATATTATAACAAAATCAATCGTACTACATAAACATTCATTTCTACCTCGATTTTATCCAAACCATCATCTCTAAGTCTAAGCTCCGATAACAATGATCATTCAGCATATTTTCATAAGATATTAATTCTAATGTATTATCGGATCCTCAGGATATTAGCTTAGCAAAATATCCCAGGTGCAATGAGGTGGAGTGGATAGAACTAGCTCAAGATAGGGATAAGGTGCAATGAGGTGGACTGGATAGAACTATCTCAAGATAGGGAAAGGGCGTAATGAGGTGGACTGGATTTAACAATCTCAAGATAGGGAAAGGTGTAATGAGGTGGACTGGATATAACTTGATCAAGATAGGGAAAGGGTGAATAAGGTGAACTGGATAGAACTAGTTCAAGATAGGGATAGAGTGAAATGAGGTGGACTGGATATAACTAGTTCAAGATAGGGATAGGGTGTAATGAGTTGGATGGAATAGAACTAGTTAAAGATAGGAATAGGGTGCAATGAGGTGGACTAGATAGAACTAGTTCAAAATAGGGATAAGGTGCAATGAGGTGGACTGGATAGAACTAGTTCAAAATAGGGATAAGGTGCAATGAGGTGGACTGGATAGAACTAGTTCAAAATAGGGATAAGGTGCAATGAGGTGGACTGGATAGAACTAGTTCAAGATAGGAATAGGGTGTAGTGAAGGAGACTGGATAGAACTAGTTCAAGATAGGGATAGAGTGAAATGAGGTGGACTGGATATAACTTGCTCAAGATAGGGATAGGGTGTAATGATTTGGACGGAATAGAACTTGCTCAAGATAGGAATAGGGTGTAATGAGTTGGACGGAATCAATGGCTTGTGGTCAATTCTGGACAAAGGGAAGCAATGAGGCTACAATAAAAGGGGTCTGATGGACCCTAGTGTAATTAGAAGCTCCCACTGGTATTGTTCTTTTTTTGTATAGTTAAAAGTATTCTGGGAAAGAAATGAAGGGGGGTGACCCAAACTATGCATGGAATAAAACATAAAATTGGTGATCTTAGAAATATTACCACAATCATTAAATTATATATAATATATATATTTAAATAATAATGTAGCTCTAACTCAAGTAAAAAGAAATAATAAATAATAATAATAATAATAATATAATAATATAGTAATAATAATAATAATAATAATAATAATAATAATAATAATAATAATAATAATAATAATAATAATAATAATTAATAATATAATAATATAATATGGTACCTTTCGATTGCCGAAATTTTCTCTGGTTGTGGCCTGTAAATGAGTATGATCTTTGGCCTGCCTAGTTTTGAATCCGGATTGATTCTACACACCATTATCATTAGTAAATAGTAAGGTTAGCTGTATAATTTTCCGCCAACCCAACATACCGATATTTACTATACTCTTTCATAAAAGTAATTATTGAAACGTCAAAAAAAAAATGTATAGGCTGCCTGAAGATGGAGTGGGTCTGCCTGTTTCAATTATTTTATTTTTCTCGTCATAAAACTGAGACGAAAGACTACGCTTCAAAATATGACTTAGCAGCTTCCACTGCTGCACTTGTTGACGCACTCATCATTCTACTACTGTACACAAAGAAACAAACCGCTTCCCTTGGAGGATCAAACAAGCGTCAATATTCCGTAAAATAAAACTAAGCTTATTTTAAATTGGTGATAAATACGTTATTTTGTAACAGAGTGCCCATAATTATATCTAGAAACAATAAATATCGGTTAAAACAACCTAAAAATTAAGATTTTAACAGTATTAAACGTACGATTATACACCAATCACGACAGTAAAGTCATGCGCTAATACTCGCCAAGGGTAACGATGCTTCCCTTTCCCCGATGAGGGCCGGACAGGCGGACAGACCCGGGAACAAACGATTGATGGAATAAAGAGTGAGCGAGACTAGCTGGCTGGTCGGTCAGTCTGAGAAAGAACTGCTTGCTCTAAGAAAGAAAAGCTGCCACCTCAACTCAGTATACTGTTGGAGAGGTTTCTAATTATAGTAATTTGTTTTAACTTTATTTTCCTCTTATTTTCTTTATTGATTTATTTATCTTGAGCAAGTTTGGTCCAGTCCACCTCATTACACCCTATCCCTATCTTGAGCTAGTTGTATGCAGTCCACCTCATTACACCATATCCCTATCTTGAGCTATTTCTATCCAGTCCACCTCATTACACCATATCCCTATTCTTGAGCTATTTCTATCCATCACCTCATATACACCCTATCCCAATCTTTGAGCTAGTTGTATGCCGTCCACCTCATTACACCATATTCTTATCTTGAGCTATTTATATCCAGTCCACCTCATTACACCATATCCCAATCTTGAGCTAGTTCTATCCAGTCCACCTCATTACACCATATTCCTATCTTGAGCTATTTCTATCCAGTCCACCTCATTACACCCTATCCCAATCTTGAGCTAGTTGTATGCCGTCCACCTCATTACACCATATTCCTATCTTGAGCTATTTCTATCCAGTCCACCTAATTACACCCTATCCCAATCTTGAGCTAGTTGTATGCCGTCCACCTCATTACACCATATTCTTATCTTGAGCTATTTCTATCCAGTCCACCTCATTACACCCAGGGTCGGACTGGGCTCTTCAAAAGGGCGCAAACCTTGGATTTTCAGAGGGCGTAAAATATTTTAATGAACTAAAAAAACTGTACTTGTCTATTGTAAAATAACTATAGGAGTGCTAGTAGAACTCAATAATATTCATTAATAATAAATAGGAGTGGTTACTGCAAGGACTTACAAAATAACATTTTCCCCCTATGTGGCTTAAAGCATTGTTAAATATTGTGAATTTAATAGGCTATTTTTCATAAATATAATATAAAGAAAATTCATGGAATAAAAGAATTTAGTTCACCAAATTGGAAAAAAATCTGGCATTTAAGGAAAAAATTATACATTTTTATATAAAAATATTTTCCTGGACCTTGCCCTCAAGCTCCCAGATTTTTCACCTTTTTTACTTTTGTTTATGTAACTTTGGCAATACATAGTTGAAAAATCAAAAGACACTTAACCAACACATAACATAATTACTGCTCTTTTGCACTAATAAAAAGACATTTATTCCAAATATAAAAGTATTTTTTTAAATTAACATAGGCACTCAGATAGATAGTCTGTATTCTCTACAGTGCTAAAAGTCACTTCATTTCTTCACTCTGTTCACAGAGTCTGTTGATAACCATATCATTGTCGATTGCCACAAGCTTGTCCCTCTCACATTGCATTATGAGGAATGCTTCTAGGTTGTCATTGGTCAGATTGGAGTGCAGCCGTGTTTTAATAAGTTTAAGCTTAGAAAAAGCTCGCTCACAACTTACTTGGGTTAGAGGAATTGTGAGCAGATATTTATAAACTTTACTAAGCTCTGTGTACAAGAGACTGTACATGTTGTAGTCATAGATAATTTTATACACACAGGTTATACACACCTTGTAAGGTTCTTGCATTCGACATGACTTTAAATTTCCATTTTCTTCAGCTTCCTCTGATATTTCACTTTCTGAATCCATGTCCTTAGAATATTCTTCTTTCAACGTTGAGGACATCTGGGTCCAATCTTGTAAAAAAGATTGTAGCTCTTCAGTTAGCTTGCCTCTGTCAATATTAGGTAATAGATCGCATATTTTGTTGAAGGCGTTTGCTGGTAAACCTTGCTTAAGCTCAGGGAACCTCCGTGGATCGAAACAAGCAAGGTCTAGATATAGGTTCTTCTGATCAGCAAATCTGGTCTTTATACTCTGGCTAAGCTTGTCAACAACAATATTGAAAACCTTTATTCGAAATCTATCCTCTTCGGAGGAGCCTATTTCACCATCTTCTGCCATTTCACCAGGCATTTTCTTGACCTTTCTTAGTCTCTTACGTGGCAGCTCCGAGTCAATGCAAAGACTTTCCACTTCCAGAGAAGGATCTTCTTCTATCCTTTCATCTATTTTTTTTTTTTTTTTTGACATTACAAATACAAATCTCTTTGTAGCATTAACTACTTGATCACAAGACGTGTATTAATCACAACTTGTGAATGTGAGGAATGCCAGGCCTCCACCGTGGTTCGGATTCCACGTTAAACTGTAGGTCCTCCATTTCATCTCACAATCACCCTACCATTGCACATTAGCGTATGTGCGTATAACCGAACGGGTAGTAAGACGCGGTGCTAATAATAATAATAATAATAACTACTTGATCGAATTGGTCCCTGGCATCCCTCAATGAATTATGTGCAGCGGAAACAAGCCTCCAAGCCTGGCATAGTCCAGATTCTTGGTTTGGAGGTAGTCCGAAAGTGGTGTTGTGATTTTGAATATTAACAAAAACATCATAGCTACCATTATGGTTTCAAATGAAAGAAACTTCTGGAGAAGTGCATTAGCCTCATGTGTTGTGCCTTTTATCACTATTGGAGGTTGTCTTGATTTGTTTTTGGGGGGTTCAGTTGTACTGCTCTCCTATGTGTCCTTGTCTTGTATCATCTCGATGTCGAGTGGACTGAATTTGTTAGTTATCTTAACTGCTTTTTTGGGTGAGGTTACCGCGTGTTTGAATTTATGTTTCCTCTTGAGGAGAAATCCATCGGTAAACTCTTGTTCTTGGTCAGTTGACTCCATTTCGGATTGCGTACCTTTGGGTTGAACTGTTGGGAGTTTCCAATCATACAAAGTGTCACAACCAGTTCTACAAACACTGTTTCTGATTGTGATGTGTTATTTGTGACTTCAATGTTAAACCAGTAATAGGAACGACCAAAAATGTTGGTTGTTGCATCGCTTCTTGACATCCATCTAGTGGCTCCAATGTCTGTTAGACGTACTCTTGGATATCTTGCTGAGGGAACAGTGGGGGGCAAGTTTTAGGGAAAAAAAAAAGATTTGATCATAATTCTCGCGACCAGTAACATTGAAAAGGCTTGATTAGTCTTGAAATTTGAATATTATTGGTTACTAAATATCACTTTTCTAAGACTTTGACCGAGAAATTTTCTTTACTTTGTTTTTACTTTTCTTAGACCTTTTTTTTTCAACTTTTATGTACACATAAATATGTTATTTATATATAAATGTATATATACATACACAAGAAGAGCCTATCAAATAGTGACTCGGTGGTAGTGGTGAAGTTATGATCACATACTTTTTTACTCAACCTAGATTAGAATGGACATTAAACGTCATTTTGCCCCCACCCCCCCACCCCCACCATTCCGGTCAAAAAAACGTTCCGGTACCACTGCTTTTCAATATCGCTGTTTCTTATGGATATAAGAGTCAAACATTTGGTCAGATTAGAATTCTTTTTAAGTGTATTGAGTGCAATTTTGACTATGATGACGGGGGTAAACCAAACTTTTCCCCAAATACTAGTTTTATCAAATCTCATGCTATATTAGGGAGAGATGAAATAAATTCTAGAATAACCCATGTTGAATAAACCTTAATTTAACAAGTTCTTTGTGTACAATTGGGCTTGGAGGGAGATGGAAGCTATGTAAGCTTATTTATGTTAAAAAATGTATAGCTCTTACAGAATTTAGTACCTCCCCTAAATTACCATAAAAAATACTCAAGATAGCTTCTCTAGATGCATGTCATTTTTTATTAAATTTTCTTCACCTCCAAACGCTTCCCTCCCCTTTCCCGTAATTTTGTCCTGGCTACAGCATTGGGTTTGGGGTAAACTTGTATGTCTACTAACCTTCTTCCACTTCACTTGGTCCTACCAACAATATAAGAATAACACAGCCCAATTAAAATAATTAAACTATTATGCGTGAGCAAACAAGTCTCGCCAACTGACAAACAACACAGCAATACCACAACTGAACTAAGCTTAGAGCAGCCCTTGTCCGCAAGACTGGAACACCCATTCTACCCCTTCGCTACCCCTTACGCAGTGCCTGAAGTAAATAAAAAAACTCAGTTTAGAAAATAGCTTTCACTTTCTCTTTAATTGCAACTTTAACTTCACCACCAACAAGTGTCAAGGGGTAACCTACCATAAAAGCCTCTGCTGTCGGGCTAATGTAGTAACTACACGTTTAGGTTTGGGAAAGTAGTAGTGTAATAAAACAAAATATGCTTTTACTGCTCTAAAGGAGAATTGTTGGGTGGACTGCCCCGGTCCCTGCTCCCCCCTTTGGGCGTGCCCGATAAAACAACAATAACTTAATGAAATTATGACAATGACTAAAGGTCTCGCGTCATCCCTTCACAGCCCTTTCACCACTCTAAGCTTTCCAACAGGCAGCTATGCTGGGATTCATTGTTCCTACGCTGTTTCATCGCACATGCCAGACAAAAAAATTAGTGAGCACTGCGCTCATTCCTCGACCAACGGAGGGCTAAATGTCTTTTTGCATCATTGGAATTTTTTTTCGCCAAGAGGTGAAGCTTGGGCCGAAGGCGCAAACTTGAGTAACTCGAGGGCCCACCGGCCCGAGCCTGATTACACCCTATCCCTATCTTGAGCTAGTTATATGCAGTCCACCTCATTACACCATATCCCTATCTTGAGCTAGTTCTATCCAATCCACTTCATTACACCCCATCTCTTTCAGGTCCATTCTAATGTTATCCTCCCATCTGCGTTTAGTTTCTTCCCAGTCAGCACTCTGAACAATATTCTAGATTCTCCCAATCTCGCTGCATTTCCTGCCCACCATAATCTACTACACTTGATTATCCTAACAGTGTATTGTGATTAGTACAGGGTATGTAACCTCCTGCACTCCCCACTAGCCTCATTCCTTTATGGACCAAATATCTCTTTAAGAAGCTAGTTTTCAAACAGCCTATAACTTGTTTTCGTCCTGTAAGTTAAGAGACCACTTTTAAACCCATAAAGAGTAACCGGTAAAATTATTATTGGACAGCAGGCGAGATGTTACCAACTTACTGATCTAATAATAGCATTTATTTCACGAATGTATTCTTTGCCTAATTTTTAATCTAATATCGTTATTGCTAGTTAAAATTGTTCCTAAATATTTATACTCATTAAGCCGGTCAAATTATACTTTAATTGTAAGTACGTCAATGAACATTCGAGTTTCTAAAGACATAGAGTAAGTAAGAATAAAAGTAGTTATCTAAAATAACTCAACTTTGCCAAGCCTTTTTGAGTTTGAATGGATTTTATCCAAGCAACCACTTATCGTCAATTTAACAATCTAAAATAGAATCCACTAATAATAAATTACTTTTCGAATGATACCAGGGGCTTAATATTTCGGATAATTTGTTATATTCCAGGATTAGTTTTACCACCACATTTTAGTACCTGTTCAGATTATAATCATATGTCCTAATTACGAAGAGTTAGGAACGAGAAAGGTTACATTTAAAGGAAGTGTACCCGAATTTGCATAGAGGGAGAGAATATAACAATTTTAAAAACTCAGTACACCCAGCAGGGACTCGAGCCTCGATCTCCCTGTCATCGGTAGTTTAATCTAACACGATAGTGATGACTTAGACCATGCAGCCACTGAAGCAGGACTTATAGTAATAATAATAATAATAATAATAATAATAATAATAATAATAATAATAGAGATTAAATAAATAGTTAATATTGGCTTTTATGTTTAGTTTAAAAAAAATTACATAATTATTTAAAAAAAACACATAGCGTTGAGATCGTGTGAAGCTGTTTGGCCTCTGTAAAACTATCTAGATCAGCACAGCAATGATAGACAAGGTCAACTAAACCTGTTCGCTGATGAGAGCTTTTGAAAATAAGCAAAGCTTTGCAGATTAATTATGATGGATAGTGTTTATAACGTTAGTTTACGACATTAAGGCAGTCAATATATAAAACGTTGGTGGAGCGAACGTTTGACTGACTTGTTTATTTCAGTGGTGTCCAAGAAGTAAGCAGAAATGCAGCTGTATCTACTTGGTGTGTTGCTGGGTGCATCTCTGGTGATTGCTACTTGTCCTGAAAAGGCTGCCAAATCCAATTTCGAGCCAACGAGGGTAATATATTGATTGACTTTATTCGTACACATTCATGTAATTAGAACTAGTCGTTAGTCACAGTCTGTCAAGATACTCAACTGCTGGGCACATGGTCACCTCTCAAACAAATAATAAAGTTAAATAGATTTTCCATTTTGTATGAATACTCTTCAACTAAATAGTATATAAAGGAGAGTCTCTTTACTAATTTATGTTCGCTTATTACTAAAATCAATACCAATGAATCGATTTAGTTGGTATTTTTATATCATGTAGAATTACTACGGGAAGGTTCAAAGATATTTTTCAACAAACTTTGTATTTATTGGGCTGATAAATTACTTTTGAACCAATCCAATTTATGTGTTTTCAAAGATTCTAACTTAAGCCACGCGAGCAACAATTAATTAATTAAGCCCTATGAAAATAATGTACTATTGAATATAGTAAGCTCCGTATAATTTGATCACCAAGGAGAAATATCCATTTCAAATCCAAATTGAAATTACAGAAGACATTTCATTCTTAAATCTAAAGTTATTTTTAGCATCGCGTCTTACTACCCGTTCAGGTTATACGGCAATATACTAATTACACTAATGGTTTAGGAATTAGGAAGGCTTAATTGAGAGGAAGTACACGCGCATTTGCGTGGAACGAGAGTGTAACCCAGTTTAGAAAAACAACCCTAAATTCACTCGACCAGGATCTAACCTTGATCTCCCCGTCATCGGCAGTTTAGCTTATTTGTCAATTCTAGTATCGGTCCTTTATTGGATGCATCACTTAATCCTAACTAATTAACAGTATTTTACGTTACATTATTGCTATAAAACTTATATACGCTATGTATTTCTTGAATTTCCCGCGCAAGTGGGTCCGAGCAACATGGCGGACGCTTGACTTCACCTCGGCCACAGACAAGGATATAACAGATACGTAGCCTTACGGGAGATTTGTTGCGCTCCTCGAGTCAGGTAGAACTTAAAATATCCAGTGATAACAGCGCTTCCAAGTGAGAATTCTTTAAAACATCTCACTTGCAAAATGTTCCTCGTGAGAAAGAGAAGCTGAGAGCTAAGAGCTGCCTTCTCTCCGAGTACAATAGTCCAGGTAGCGGTAATCCCTTACCCCGCCTCACCCCCTTTCATTGACCAAAACTGTTCAAACAATTGAGAGTGTTAGACCCAAATATACAATGCCAGTACTTCTACAGTTTAAACGTAAGTGACAAGAGTCTTGGAAATGCACTTGTAAATGAATTATTAAATATTTTGTGACCAGCTTCTGTGGTCACAATTCTTTAGGATTCACTTCTTCGTTAGACTGGACTGGGATATCAGTGTTCGAATCCCGATTGGGTGTAACGAGAGTGTTTTTTTCCTAATATGCTTATAATTCTCCTTCAACGCAAATACGGGCACATTTCCCAAACATTTTGCCATCCTCATTTCTTCTCCACTGGAGTAAATACGCGGATAGCTGTAGTGGGAAGTAAGACACGGTGCACAAAATATATCAGTAATTAAAATTAAATACTTATGTTGTAAAGGTTGCATTTATTTTTACATTTTGTTGTCAAATTAATACAAACAAAATATACAAGTTATATGCTACTTTATAGACTAAAAAAGTTAAAAGCATGGAAAATACAATGAAAAGAGTTTTCTAAGTATATATTTAGCATCGGCAATACCCCCTTATTTTAAACACTGGAATGATTATATTCAAAATTATTTTATACTAATACCCGCCTCGGTGGCATAGTTAGCTAACACACTAGTTTAGTGTTGAGCTAGACTGCTGAGGACGGGGAGACCGAGGTTCGAATCTCGCTTGGTTGAACTGGGCTCCCTAAATGGTTTACCACTCTTCCTCCATGCAAATGTGGTTTCACGTCCTCTATATCCAACCTTCTCAAATCCTAGCCCATTAGCGTAATTAGTACGTAAGCGTATAACCTGAACGGTTAGTAAGACGTGGTACTAAGTATTAGTATTATTATTTTATATTAATGTGCAATGAGAGTTAACAAATCAGTTTTAAATCAGTTTATAGTAAAATCTTTCTGAAAATGAAGCTCATATCCCTAAACGCGCTTTAGGATTACATAACAAAAAACTCATAATGTTTTGCCCAATTACACTTGTCCAACACATTCTCGTGTATGTATGGAAAATTAAATATCTCTTAATTTTAATAAAGGGGAATAGAAATAAACATTTAAAAAAATGTACACTGAAATATCTTTCAGTATATGATTATTTTACTATAATAGAACAATATTTTCTTACAATTATAATTGCAGATTTTCTTTAAAAAATAAATATTTATATCACAATAAAAGAGTTTATCAAAGTGAGTAAAATTGTTGACAATACAAAGTATATGAAAAAAATATATTCTTAACTATACCCAAATATTGTTTTAATCACAGCTATAGTTATTAAGTGTTTGGTATAAAAATTATCTACTAAAATAAAGAAAAAAAGGTTCTGATTATGTAGTTTGGATAGGTTTGAAACTAACTTATGATCACTATTATAAAAAAATTAATACAATAATAATAAATAAATAAGATTTAACATAAATTTGATTAAAATATGTGTCAAACAAGTTTGGACATTGATATATTTCATAATATTCTGGTCACTTTGATTTCGTAATGTACTAGATCGAGCTTTGACGTATTTCGCTATAGCATTCTTTCTTTATTGGTGAACATCCAGCTGTCATAATTTTGAAAGTTCCTTCATGTACAATCCTAAGCTAACCATGGCAATCCCAAACCAGTTATGGCGATTAACAAATAAAAAAATCTTAGAAATAAAATATTACCTAGTCTACAATCTGAGTGCTTAAACGAGCGCATTACAGGGCGGCCGTCGCACTCCATTGACAATGCTAACTTTACCTAAGCACGATCATAGAAACATGTTTGAAAAAAGAGCATCACATTTCACCAACGAGCATAAATTAAATAATAGACTCTTTTACAGAAACATATGAAGCATCATTATTATCCAAGTTATGTCGTCTAGATTGGTTTATTTTAATTGTTATGTCGCTCCTAGATATGCGATAATAGCTATGTGTTTGTAAATCTAATGTATCCACTTTAAGATAGGATTTAGTTTGTGTGTTGATTTACTTTTAGTACTTTAAACTTTTTTACTCTGCCTTTACAAATTTAATGTTCCAAATGTCTTACTACAAACCAATTTTTATAAAAAGAGACTTTTAGAAAGTAGATTTTTTTTTTTTTGCTGTCAACATTAATAACATTTTCTATTTTGTTATTTTTGTTAGCACCGTACCTTAATATTCGTTCGAGTTATACGCTTATGTACTTCTAATTACGCTATTGTGTTAGAAACGAGGGAAGGTTAATTAGTATAAAGTGTACCCGCATTTGGAACATATCGAGTTTTTATAGCTTAGGAAATTTTAGAGGCCCCTCCCATTTCCCAGCAGTAAATTTTCCAATTCCAAACTGTCCAACTTTTATGGTTATGTGGGATGGTCCTTTTTATCAACTTGGCGAATTTAAATTTTCTTTCATGCATAAAAATATATTTTCTTTGGAAATATGCCAATTTACTCTCATTTAAAAACCCCTTACCCTCCTTAGCTTCCACAATTCCAATTGGAAATTTTAAGACTTATTTGGTTATCTTATATGATATTTTACGTGGCTACCAAATGTTAACCTAACCACATCGTAAATAATGTTCTATTTTGGTTGTATACATTTTAAGCGCTACCGTTTCCTGGGCTTCAATTTTGAAATTTCATTTGTTCAAGAGTGTAGGAAGCGCGAGAAAATGCCAATGTTTTTGCAGTTTTTTAATCAAAATATTTTGGCCAAAATTAATAAAGATATTATTATTATTATTATTATTATTATTATTATTATTATTATTATTATTATTATTAGCACCGCGTCTTACTACCCGTTCGGGTTATACGCACTTACGCTAATGTGTAATGGTAGGGTGATTGTGAGATGAAATGGAGGACCTACAGTTTAACGTGGAATCCGAACCACGGTGGAGGCCTGGCATTCCTCACATTCACAAGTTGTGATTAATGCACGTCTTATCAGGGGTGAAGGAAGGGTTTGGCAATCAGATAAATCTGTGCCGGGACTGAGGATTGAACCCCGGAACCCTAGCACAGAAGTCTGACACCTTACCCCTAGACCACCAGGTCACCCTATTAATAAATATAGCTCCAGTAGAAATATATAGTTTAAATTCCTTCCATAGGTGATATCAACAGTTGTTGAATATCTGTCCTGAGCATAGCAGCATTAGATGAGAAACTTTTTAAATGAATTAACGTGAACAATGTATCCCTGTTTGGCGACTCAAACCTGTTTTATTATTAAAATGAATGACGACATTTCAAGCTTTATATCTACAAAAATTGCATTTATATAGCTTTGTAAACATTTTTAGGAGGCCATCTCTCCCTATTTTCCAAGCCTTCATTTTTAAATTTAATAATTCAGGCCTTGATACCGTTTTAGGTGGTCTCTAAACCCACCTGACTTATGTAAATCATCTAACACTTTGAGAAGTAGTTTAGTCTTAGAGTTGTAAAAAATTTGAGACCTCCTATATCACCAGCCTCCTTAAAAATAACTAATATTTAAAATGTGTTTGTAGTTATTTGAAGTTATCCCTCTACATTTTTGACAAATTTAAAATTTCTACCTCCTACATGTACACCCTATCCTCTCCCCCACCACATCCTTTGCTATTTCCTGTAGTCTCATTTTGAAATTTAAAATGTTCAGCCTATATAGTTAATTTGGGAGGTCCCTATCTCTGCTTGACGAATTTCAGTTTTATACCACACATACAAGTAGTTTATCCACTGGTTTTGAAAATGTTTGCCTCCCCCTCCCCATTTATATAACTCCCACTTCAAAATCTCAAATTTAAGACTTATTTGGTTATCTGAAGTCGTACCTCTACCAGCATGCAAAATTTAGACTTTCTACCATACTTAATTATTTTTGTAAACTCCCTTTTTTTTTCCTGGACTCCCATCATAAACTTTAAAAATTTTGGACTTTTATAGTTATTTGGAGTGGTATCTTTGCCTATATGCAGAATTTTAGTTTTATAACACACTTAGAAGTGGTTATTTCTAGTAGTTTTGTAAGTGTTTTTAACTACTCAACCCACTTTTCCAATCCACTTTGAGAATTTTTAAATTTGGATATCTGAAGTTTCATTTCTACCTGTCTTTCAAATTTTAATTTTTAACCTCATCTCAAAAGTTATTTCTAGCTGTAACTTCCCCCTCCCCCATTTCTCATAGTTTAAATTTAAAATTTTCACAATTTTTTGTTTATTTAGAATAATCTAACGAACCTAAGCTCTCTACTACACAGAGAGGTAGTTGAATGTATTAATTTTTGTAAATGACGAGCCCGCCCCCTTTCACTAACATTTCTTCAACTCCCACTTATAAATTTCAAATGTTAAGATTTATTTGGTTATTTTGAAAGGTCATTCTACCAACTTGCCAAATTTAAATATTCTATCACCGCTAAAAGTTGTTTTTATTTTTATAAACCCTTACACCCTCCCTATTTCCCGGGGTTCCATTTAAAATTTTAAATGTACAGACTTATAGTAATTTGACATGTCCCTTAACTTTACTTATACATTTAAATTTTCTACCACACTGGGAATTAGTTGTTTCTATTAGTTTTGAAATATTTAAGCTCATTTTTCTAACTATCATTTATAAATTTTCATTTTTAAGGATTATTTGGTTATTTGGAGTAGTCCTCCTAAACGACTGTCAAATTTAAATTTGCTAGCACACATAAAAGGTTTTGATTCTGTTTATATCCCCTTCCCTATGTCCCAGGGTCCCACTTATTAAACAAAAATGTTCATACTTTTATAATTATTTGGAGTATTCCATGGGTTGTCTGAAAAATTTCAATCTTCTATCACCCTGGAAAGTAGGGCCTACTTATTTATATTAGTTTTGGTAGTCTTGAACACACTTTTTTACCAACGCACCTCTGGGACCCATCGTGTGGATGCCGTACATAAATTAATTTCGTATTAGTACTCTGCGACCCGATAAACCCCCATATATCAAATTTAATCTTGATTGGAGGACATATAATTTAGTGCCCCTTTAACCCCCCTTTCCCCCCCCCCCTTTGCACCCCTTTGGGTTATTAAATTTGAAAAAAAAAAACTAAAAATTTCTCACTCAATTCTATAAAGAAACATTCATTTTAAATTTCAAGGCTCTATGTCCACTAGTTCAAAAAAATGCATGGTTTGTGAATTTTGAAAACTTTTGAACCCCCTTTTTCATCTCGCACAGGTTGATGAATTTCACAAAATTCTGTCCTAGCTCTGGTCTTGAGCCAAAAAGGAACTTTTACTAAAATTTCAAGTGTCCATGTTTGAAACCATTAAGATCTTCTAACAAAACTACAAACCCCCCTCCCCCACATCATTTATTGTCTCTACAGGCAAAATTGGCCTTGTAGTTTGGAATTTTAAGCAATAATGTCTTATACCCGTATATCCACACTCGTGTTAATATTATTAAATCAATACTTAGTTTAATATAAGAGAGAAAACCTAACAAATCCTCATTTCTGTGCTTTATACCTCTAATATTTAGATATATTATTTTTAAATTGCGGTTGGAATGGAATATTTGGTCGAAATTAACTGTAGATAAATGTTTTCAATAGATGATTCTTCTATTATATCAGTTTTGGTATCCACTAAGTGAGAAATAATGTTTTAATAAAGACGAAACTACAAACAAGTTTGTAAGTTGTATAATATTAACTAGTGTTCATATTATTAAAGCTAATAACTAAGCCTACCTCAATAAATAAATGGTATGGTGCACCACAAAGACTTTCTCTCTCCTTTGTCTAAAAATGGAAACATTTACTTAAAACTCATTAGATTTGTGAAACCAGATTATATATATTTTTTGCAGAAACATGAAGGGAAAAAAGAGCATCATATTCCACAAAGAGGCATGAAAGAAACCTATTGTTCATTATTCATATTTTACAGATTTTACATATCTTCATCAAAAAGAATAATAATAAACTCGTTTTCCGAGACCTCAATTAATTTTTTTTTTACCAATATCTCGGAAGATAAGAATTTTTTGGGGGTAGGGATGATCAGTAATTTCTTTCGTTTTCATGGGGGTGGGTAGAATTTAACTTAACTAAGGATTTTATCAATTTTTATGGTGAGACAAAATCTAAAAAAACACTTCTACAGACGCGCGGTCAAAAAGGTTGCACCTAGCGATGGCAGATGGCGCTGAAGCGTAGCCTATATACATACACAGCTATACATAGCTATAAAATGTCATTTATTTATGATGTGCTATACCTAATTTCACTGCGATAAGTATTCTATAATTTCACATCACCAATCCTTTTGTATAAAATAATAGAATTTACCAAATTTTAAGAAAATTACGTAAGATCGGTAAGGGGAGAGGGGGGAACGAAAAATCTTATGATCCCCTAAGTAGGGAGGTTTGGGGGGAAGCGGGGTTGAAATAATGAAAAAAAATCCTTACGTAATTTATGGACAGCCCCCTATTGGTTTTATAAAAATATATTTCAAGTAAAGGGTTTTTTTAATTTTAATTTTGTTACAACCTTACAAAAATGAGTTATTTCGTGTATCAAATACTTGCAAAGATATGATTAAAATTGGCAATATCTGCTTATATAAATTACCCTTAAAATTATGTTCATGGGATGATTAGAACGGACATTTAGTTTATGCCCAGATACGAAATTTAATAAAAATAGTTTTAGCGGATTTCGAGATAGATTGTTTTTTCTATTTTTTACCTGTAGTAAACTACCCTCAATTGTAGGGTAGGATATCTAACTCCAAAAACTCCTCTGGGGAACCTTATAAAAACCATATGTACCAAGTTTTAGCCTGATCAGTAAAATGGTGTCGGCTCTAGGCCTAAATATAGACACACAGGCAGAAGGCATTGCCAAAAAAGAAACACCTTTTCGGTTTCGGGGTGTTGACTGGTCAAAATTTGGACTTTTTTTTTACGAGCAAAGTACTTTTCTCTTCAAGGTGTTGAGAGAAAGTAAAAATTGTCTATTTACCTATAGATGAGCACAAATCATAGTCTTATACGCTCCAACGGTGCAAGAACATTTCTATACATTCTTAAAACTAATTTCAACTAAGGGCTTAATGACACTATGGAGTAAAATAATCACAATTTAAGAAGCAAAAAGTAGTAAAGATTACATTGGCCACTTATGTAAGTTTTTGAGTTTATACAGTCATAATGTCCCATTATTTGATTATTGTATTTATTTTTACCTATCAACTATAGTTAGACAGTCTTATGAAGAGTCTTTTGTTAAATACCGATATATATTTGAGCTTTTACACATTTTAACAACTTAAGTGTTTTATTGAAACATACCTCTTATAAAAACCCACTATTTAAAAGCCAAAGTTGTTAACCTAAATCTTAAGCCAAACAGCTGTTTTTTTGTTGTAAAAAAACCACAATTATTCAACATTAAAACTACGTATACACTCTTAAATTATTTCAACGTTTCAAAATGGAACATGCTACAATTATTACTTTTGAGACAAGAGTCTAGATTCATAGAAATATGTCAAAACACAGTTAATTTATTACATTTAATTGGGATCAAAATCAGCTTAAAGTCACAAGTACTCAACTCTCCAAAGTCCACTCAACGAGATGAGATTATTGGTGTAATAAGTTCCATATTTTCTGCGTCGGTTTCCCTAAACATTAAATATTCTCGTTTGCAATCCACAGCAAGTGATTGTGGATTCTAACTTTAAGGAGGTAGCTTTGTGCAAAATAGTTTGTGCTTTTTGCATTGTTTAAGCCAAAGAGGGTAAATTATCCTTATTTTCTTCAATGCCTTTCCTAACATTATATGTACAATACCTTCTTTGTGTTGCACATAAGGAAATTTCTCAATAAATGTTTCTAGGATATGCGTGTGAACATATCTGTAGGGGATTTGAGATTTCCTAAGTCACCTTGCCCTTTATTGAGATATGCTCTGTGAAAAATTAAATACTCATGTCAAGACTTCATTTTGGTATCACACTTTGTTAATGTATTCATGCAGTTTACTGTGAAATTCGTTCTATCTTGTATGCAAGAAAGCCAACAACATATTTAAAAGATCGAACAGTAAAACCAATAAGTATCTAATCTTAATTTGTGATGATAAAATAACGTTAAAATTGTATGTGTATTTTCATACTCATTAGTTCCTATTTAAAATACCATTCATTTAATAACAAAATATGTTAAATAGTAAATAGGAAAGCATTTTGAGATACCTATTTATTTTATATCCCACGTATCAAAATAATATTTATGTAGCCTACAATCGTATCACACTGAAAGGCGACATCAATACTTTAATGGACTAGATTAGCCTAAGGCCGTATTTTATAAACCACAATGCTACAACATAATTTATAATAATAAAAGGAAGTGTTTGTCTGTGTGTGTATGTTTGTGTGCGATGCCCAGCCAAATCTACGGCACGCAGAGATCTGAAATTTTTAACATAGGTGGACGGAAGGGGGTCCGAATGCACCTCGAAGCAGGATTTTTAAATTTTCAATTATCTTTTTAATTAGACTATTTTAAACAAATTTTTGAAGAAAATATTTTCTATCTGCTTTAGAATTACGTTTCAGAGGTACGGGCACCAGGGGGAGGGGGGGTGCTTATATAATTCTTATAACACAGTGGATCACGGGCAACGTCATGTGGGATTGCTAGTAATTCATAAAAGAAAGCTTGCTAACTTTTAAGATAAATGGAGTGTAGGGTATATAATATGTTGAATAATTGTTTCAATAAACTGTACATAATTTTATCTATGCTTATGGGCCTTATATGATTAATTAAACTTTCGAACTGATTTAACTTTTATTAACAGACAACCCCCTTTCAAGGTCGAATGATAAGGCAGGATTCACAAACAAACGGCCCGCGAGACAAGCTGACCGGCCCGTTTGTCTGCAATATCTTTATATTACTATCCGGCCTGCGTCCATGTACTCTCACAAAATACAATAGTTTAACTTTAGAGTTTATTTCGTAATTTTAAATAACAGAAACCCTCAGAATTATTAAAACTATCCTTTATTTTTGTTTTAACTTTAATGACTTGAGTGTGTGGATTTTAATTTACACCGGGAAAATACCAGTTTTTAAATTATTCCAAGTATACATTAATTATTTTAAATACATAGCATCAATTATCTATTATAGACCTGCATTAGTGGTCATGCGGTATGGTATTTAGCCTTCCTTGATCAAATACTCATGTTTTGATAGGGTAACAATTTGTGGGATTGTTTTATACGGTTCTATATAAGATACCACCATTTAAAAAACACTTTATAGTTAAAATTTAAACTATTTAACTGGTCAGAACTTTCACCCTCATTTTGGTGAAAACAATATTAAAAAATATCTAACCACTTCTTAAATAAATTGGTATTTCTAGAAGTCTGCAATTCTCCTCAGTGCTCTTTAAACAAATATTAGCCATTGACAGCCAGTCCCTTGGTTAAAAAAAAGGTTCATTGTATTTAAAGTTTTCTTTGTAATGTGCAGTCAGAGTAAACTTATTTGTGTGGCAGGATTATGTTACTTAGCGACAAGGGAAGGGGTGGAGGGACGGGGGAGGGTGATACCTGAAGCTTGCTCGGTGACCGCCAGCCGACAGGTTAACTCGAAGAGCTCATATTTTGTATCTTCCTTCTAGTAAATTCGAGTTTAAAGTGAGTCGTTTAAAAAATGCTCACTTGATTGCGCTGTAGTCACTGGTGATCGCACCTAGCGATCCCAACGTTGAGGGAGTAAAGCCTCGAAAAGGAGTGCAACACGTTTAACCTAGCGGCTGGGGATCTGTTCTTTCCTTCTCTGTGACCTCGGCCTATCTAGCGCGGCTCCGAACGGCTATCCACCTAGTATTGAGACCAATGATTCCAACGAACCCATTTATTCAACGTTAACGAGACTCTGCTTGAAGCTCGGCTCGTTAGTCTGGACCCTGCTTTAGTTTACACATCTTGCGAGCCTAACGTTTCAAACCCCGTCATCACTGGATGGTAACTCGCAAACAAAGGAGGAAATGTGTTATATTTACTTAGGAATACTAGATCAAGTACACCAGGGGTGTTTATTTTTTATCCACCCTACGATCCTGAAAGATCGTGCTTAACCGATTTATGATCTTAAAACGGTATCCAATATTGTTAATTATCAGTAGGCATTTGTTGTCTAATATGGTAGTGATTGTTATTCTATTAAAATTATTCATATCGATCAAGAAAATTCAACCTTAAGGTGGGATGTAGGGGACGCGAGAAAAGGCCAGTGTTTTAAAAGTTTTTATGGCAAAACATTTTTCTGGACAAAATAAATCAAATATTACTTCACTACAAACCTAGAGTTTAGTTTTCTTCACATGTTGATATCAACAGTTCCTGAATATCTGTCACGAGCATGGTGGCATTATCTAACAAATTTTATAAATGAAGAGAAAAAGTTATCATTAAATTCCGAGACACCCTCAGCAGGTATTCAAGAAATTTTGAGGACACCATGTGAATAAAATAAAATTCTATTTTTGTATTGGTTCAATATTTTATTTATTTTGGCAAAAAATATTTTGCTATAAAAACTGCAAAAATACTGGATTTCTCTCGCGACCCCTTCCATCCCGCCTTAAATTATAAGATATTTGACAAGAGCACACTTCGCCCAGACAACGCCAATTACTTGCAGCCAGTATTTATAATATAATATAATATTAATAATTTTCTAATCAATTTTATACAACTTATTAACAAAACAAAATAATCTAAAAATTGACACCTGGACACGGTAATCGAACCCGGGACCTTTGATTTAGTACGCTAATGCTCTACCACTGAGCTATCCAGGAGTCGTCCCGTGTCCTGGGTCATTCTTCACTCATATTTTAAGGCAGAGTCTGTGATGAACGTGCGGAAATCGTCAATTTTCAGAATATGATATCTAGATGGTGAATTCATCTCTAAAATTAACAACAGCTTCGGCTATTTGATTCTTAAAACAAAATAAGATTGGCTCAGACAACTACATCCATTTAAGATATACAGGATGTTCAGAAACTCATAGCCCAAACTGCACATATAGTTTGTTTGAACCAAAAGTAACACCAAATCTTAATACCCTTACATCCGGAAAACTATGATAAAACCATTAAATTGTGTTTAAAGTTTCAGCGTATAGCGCCGGGAGAGCAAAGCTGTTCAAGATGTTTGTTACACAAAACCAAGTGTTACCGATATTTGTCATATCAAGTATTCCTAAGATATCCATTTTGAAACAAATTGCTAGGGCCATTTTAAAAATATTTCAAGTTTTTGAAAAATCAGTAAACTACCCATAAATGAGTTTTTACCCCAAAAACAAGTACACGGTATTATTTTTCGTACCACACAGTCCCTAAACATACATTTTAAACAAAATCATTAGAGACATTTGCCAAATATTTAAAATTTTCAAAAACGGATCATTAGTAAGCTCCCCTTCGACGAAGATTTGCCCAAAAACTAATAATTCAGTTTTATTTGTCATGTCAAAAATGTCTTAGATTTTCATTTTAGTCAAAATCGTCAGAGCCAATTTCGAAAAAAAAAAAAAAGATTAAAAAGTCACTCTTCAGTAATCTACTCTTAATTTGAAGGCTAGGTTCCAAATAAAAAAAATCTCAAGGTAATAGCTTGATAAAATCTAAAACTAACTTCAAGTTTGAACAAAATCCATCAAACTATTTCGGATCTGTGGCTAGGGATAGACAGACAGACAAACATACAGACATGTTGATAGACAGATGGACAGACAGATGGACAGACAGATGGACAGACAGATGGACATACATACAGATAGACATGGTGACAGACAGACAAACAGACAGACATGATGAGAGACAAATGGACATAAATACAGACAGATGTACATACAGTCAGACAAACAACCAGACATGGTGACAGACAGATGGACATACAGACAGACGAACAGACAGACATGGTGACAGACAAATGGACATACAGACAGACAAATGGACATACAGACAGACATGGGGACAGACAGAATTGTAAAATCTACTTTTTGTGTTCGGGTTCACACAAAACGTAAAGATTCGTCATAGTTTTGAGACCGATTATTTCACGTTCACAATACTTTCTCTTGATATAATAAAGTAAAAGAGTATTGCAATGAAAAACATAATACTAAAATGGCTGACTCGATCATACAATAGTAAGTTTATGCACAGACAAATCCCCACTTTATCAAATATAAAAGATACATAATCAATATATTGGGATTACATAAATATTTATGTAAATACTTGACTATTTCTGATTAATGTTGACTAATAAACCTAATTAATAAATCAATTTGTTTAGTTGTAGACTTAATAAAAATAAATTGATTTTTTAAAGATAATACAAGGCTCATATTGAAATTTAAAATTATATTTTTTGTTATATAAATAGAAAGTTTTAATTTTAGTTTCACATTCACATCTCTAAATGTTTAAGAAATATGAGCAATATCTCCTAGTTAGATTCATTTTACTAAAATGTTGCTTAGTGACATCACAACTTTGAAAGAAATTGTTTATCGAAACCAAATATTTTACAGTAAAATACTATAATTTAAATCTATTATAGCTTGAAAACTTGCGAAGGTGTATTAACATGCTCCCCAAAATAGCTTGCTCCAATTTACCAAAAAAAGATTGATTCCTAATTTTGTAATATGTTATTGGCTAAAACATGTAACCTCCCCATTATCACCATTCAGAAATAACAGTCGGGGATGGTAACAAGAGAGTTATTTTATTTAAATAACAAATCACATACAACTCAATGAAAGTGTGAGACAACAAATGCGTTAGGCGCTAGAAATATATATTAAAGACAAACATTCATTTAATTGGTGAAGAATAGTTCGATGAACCTCAGAAATTAGCCAAAGCCCAAACGGCATTATACACTGTGAGACAATTGGTCAAAGATAACTTCTGACGTGATACAAGACTCTCGCCCAAATGGCGACTCAAAACACATTAAATAATCTATACTAAATTGACGTTCATATTAATCTCAATTAATCCTGTCAAAACAAATTAACTATCGAATGAAAGACCCAGGTTAATATAATCAATGAGGAATGCAATCCAGCAAACATACATAAGAGTTGAGTTAACCTTATTGACAGTTCCCAATGGTCAAACAATAACAATATAGTTCCATTTAACAAATTTCTTTCCAACTGAATGTTAGAGTATTAGACGTATTAGAATCTATTCACAAAGATCATAATATTGGAACTACGCCGCCTAGCGGCTTGCAAAAACATTAGTTAATAAAGCCAAAACAGCAGTAAAATCTCGCTGGAATTGCGGCCTCTTCTTTGACTAGCAACCCATAAATTTTAACATTTCTAACATTGATAAATAGTCTCTTAAAAAATAACAAGATGAATATAATTTCCTATAATATTAAAATAGGAAGAGCTGGCGAACGACACTATCAGATTAAATGACCGTCCCAAGTAGCGGTACCCAAAGGGTAAAAAATCCATCCCTTAAGCGGATAAGTAAAGTTTCAAAATAAGACATAGGATCCAAAAGTCCCCCATAGGGATTATAATAAAGTTGAATAAACAGTTTGAAATAACCACCCAAAGATATTAAATATGTTCATGGCTTTAAGAACCCATAATTTACTAAGTCCATTTAGTGCCAATAATTAATGTTTTAATTATTACTAGTTCAGAACAATAATTTTAAATAGAATAGAACATTTTAAGCCAGAACTTAACGTTTAAATTAGCCTCAGACAATGTCACTCACCTCGTAGCCAGTAAGTAATATGTACCTACATCACAGACACACCATCATTATATACCCTAAAAATACGCCACGTGCTCTCGAGGCGTGGGAACAACATGAGAGAGAGGGGTTGGGGCAACCATGCGTCGAGAACATACTGTAACATGCTCCACGTCTCCAGATGCGTGCAGAAGAACAGTTCTGTGAGTTGGCCAAGCGCGGCAAATATAGCGCAGGGAGCTCGCGTATATCACTCTTCTTCTTTTTCCTGTGGGCGCGGCCGGCACTGATGTCGGGAAATGAACCTAATTAGTCTAATGTTAGGCAGTGCCGCGATGTGTAGTGGGAGTTATAGTTTTGCTGAGACGGCTCAACTGGGGCCAGGATGGTGAGTGAGACAACCTCTTAGTTTTTATATGTTGTAACAAGGCTACAAATACTATTACAAGTATTTAATAATTTGGAGGTATTAGTACATATTATTGACTGAATGATGTTAGATCCTGTTTAAACTTTACCATTTGGCATTTCGTCTTCCATCTGTCTATCCGCGATTGTATAAACGATAAAAGCATGGAGAGAGCGAGTTCTATTGTTCACAGAACTACTAGTAAGACTGTAGTAACGATAATAACATGGAAATAGTGAGGTCTACTGTTCACAGAACTACTAGTAAGACTATAGTAACGATAATAACATGGAGATCGTGAGGTATACTGTTCACAGAACTACTAGTAAGACTGTATTAATGATAATAACATGAAGGGAGAGAGGTCTACTGTTCACAGAACTACTAGTAAGACTGTAGTAACAATAATAACATGGAAATAGTGAGGTCTACTGTTCACAGAACTACTAGTAAGACTGTAGTAACGATAATAACATGGAAATAGTGAGGTCTACTGTTCACAGAACTACTAGTAAGACTGTAGTAACGATAATAACATGGAGATAGAGAGGTCTACTGTTCACAGAACTACTAGTAAGACTGTATTAATCATAATAACATGAAGGGAGAGAGGTCTACTGTTCACAGAACTACTAGTAAGACTGTAGTAACGATAATAACATGGAGTGAAAGAGGTCTACTGTTCACAGAACTACTAGTAAGACTGTAGTAATGATAATAACATGGAGAGAGTTCTACTGTTCACAGAACTACTAGTAAGACTGTAGTAACGATAATAACATGGAGATAGAGAGGTCTACTGTTCACAGAACTACTAGTAAGACTGTAGTAACGATAATAACATGGAAATAGTGAGGTCTACTGTTCACAGAACTACTAGTAAGACTGTAGTAACGATAATAACATGGAAATAGTGAGGTCTACTGTTCACAGAACTACTAGTAAGACTGTAGTAACGATAATAACATGGAAATAGTGAGGTCTACTGTTCACAGAACTACTAGTAAGACTGTAGTAACGATAATAACATGGAGATAGTGAGGTCTACTGTTCACAGAACTACTAGTAAGACTGTAGTAACGATAATAACATGGAAATAGTGAGGTCTACTGTTCACAGAACTACTAGTAAGACTGTAGTAACGATAATAACATGGAAATAGTGAGGTCTACTGTTCACAGAACTACTAGTAAGACTGTAGTAACGATAATAACATGGAGATAGTGAGGTCTACTGTTCACAGAACTACTAGTAAGACTATAGTAATGATAATAACATGGAGAGAGTTCTACTGTTCACAGAACTACTAGTAAGACTGTAGTAACGATAATAACATGGAGAGAGTTCTACTGTTCACAGAACTACTAGTAAGACTGTAGTAACGATAATAACATGGAAAATAGTGAGGTCTACTGTTCACAGAACTACTAGTAAGACTGTAGTAACGATAATAACATGGAGATAGAGAGGTCTACTGTTCACAGAACTACTAGTAAGACTGTATTAATCATAATAACATGAAGGGAGAGAGGTCTACTGTTCACAGAACTACTAGTAAGACTGTAGTAACGATAATAACATGGAGATAGTGAGGTCTACTGTTCAAAAACTACTAGTAAGACTGTAGTAACGATAATAACATGGAGATAGAGAGGTCTACTGTTCACAGAACTACTAGTAAGACTGTATTAATCATAATAACATGAAGGGAGAGAGGTCTACTGTTCACAGAACTACTAGTAAGACTGTAGTAACAATAATAACATGGAAATAGTGAGGTCTACTGTTCACAGAACTACTAGTAAGACTGTAGTAACAATAATAACATGGAAATAGTGAGGTCTACTGTTCACAGAACTACTAGTAAGACTGTAGTAACGATAATAACATGGAAATAGTGAGGTCTACTGTTCACAGAACTACTAGTAAGACTGTAGTAACGATAATAACATGGCAAATAGTGAGGTCTATTGTTCACAGAACTACTAGTAAGACTGTAGTAACGATAATAACATGGAGATAGTGAGGTCTACTGTTCACAGAACTACTAGTAAGACTTAGTAACGATAATAACATGGAGATAGTGAGGTCTACTGTTCCACAGAACTACTAGTAAGACTGTAGTAATGATAATAACATGGAAAGAGTATCTACTGTTCACAGAACTACTAGTAAGACTGTAGTAACGATAATAACATGGAAATAGTGAGGTGTACTGTTCACAGAACTACTAGTAAGACTGTAGTAACGATAATAACATGGAAATAGTGAGGTGTACTGTTCACAGAACTACTAGTAAGACTGTAGTAACGATAGCAAACACGGAGTGAGGTCTACTGTTCACAGAGCTACTAGTAAGACTGTAGTAACGATAATAACATGGAGATAGTGAGGTCTACTGTTCACAGAACTACTAGTGAGACTGTAGTAACAATAATAACATGGAGATAGTGAGGTCTACTGTTCACAGAACTACTAGTAAGACTGTAGTAACAATAATAACATGGAGATAGTGAGGTCTACTGGTCACAGAACTACTAGTAAGACTGTAGTAACAATAATAACATGGATATAGTGAGGTCTGCTGTTCACAGAACTACTAGTGAGACTGTAGTAACAATAATAACATGGAGATAGTGAGGTCTACTGTTCACAGAACTACTAGTAAGATTGTAATAACGATAGCAACACGGAGTGAGGTCTACTGTTCACAGAACTACTAGTGAGACTGTAGTAACAATAATAACATGGAGATAGTGAGGTCTGCTGTTCACAGAGAACTACTAGTAAGATTGTAGTAACAATAATAACATAGAGATAGTGAGGTCTACTGTTCACAGAACTACTAGTAAGATTGTAGAAACAATAATAACATAGAGATAGTGAGGTCTACTATTCACAGAGCTACTAGTAAGACTGTAGTAACGATAATAACATGGAGATAGTGAGGTCTACTGTTCACAGAACTACTAGTAAGACTGTAGTAACGATAATAACATGGAGATAGTGAGGTCTATTGTTCACAGAACTACTAGTAAGACTGTAGTAACGATAATAACATGGAGATAGTGAGGTCTACTGTTCACACAACCAGGCCCGTTAACAGGTGCAAAGCTCTGACTCATCGATTTTGGTTCTATTTGATCTTATACTGGTGGTGAAACCTCATTTTTCTAGGCAGGTAAATTAATTTAGCAAATAAGAGGTTTTTTAAGGGTTTTTGACTCTGAAGCTAAAAGGTGGGCTGGGGACCCTCCCTCGGTAAATGTTAAAAAATTAATAACTCCTAGAAGATATTTGGAGTAGCCCTCATCTGAATTGTTTTAAAATTCTTCTTCTTTATAATCTATTTGAAGTAATCCTCTCTTAGATTATTTTATAATTGATGCCTTTAGAAACCATTTGAAATGGTTCTTGGCTGGAAATGTTTAGCAAGCTATATGTCTTCAAAAGATATTTAGGATAATCTATGCCCGGAAAATTGTTGAAAATTGGATGACCATATAAGCTATTCAAAGGAGTATTCACCTGTGTTTTCTTAGTCTAATGCCTCATCATCATCATCATTATGTCATCTATCTTGCGATTAGTTTGCTGCTGGTGACCTGGTGGTCTAGGGGTAAGGTGTCAGACTTCTGAGCTGGCGACCGGGGTTCAATCCTCGGTCCCGGCACAGATTTATCTGATTACCAAACCCTTCCTTCACCTCTGACAAGATGTGTATTAATCACAACTTGTGAATGTGAGGAATGCCAGGCCTCCCCCGTGGTTCGGATTCCACGTTAAACTGTAGGTCCTCCATTTCATCTCACAATCACCCTACCATTACACATTAGCGTAAGTGCGTATAACCCGAACGGGTAGTAAGACGCGGTGCTAATAATAATAATAATAGTTTGCTGCTGTTCTCACCTTTTGTCTATATGGGTCATATTTTTTTTACACATTTGTACCTTCTTCTGCCTTTTATAAACACTATTTGTAATTTGACTCAAGACCATTTCCCAGCTTAATATTCTAGATAACAGGAGGGATGAAATAAATCCAGAGAGGGGCAAGCTTATTCCAGGAAAGGGTGATATTATTCCAATGGGAAGGAGTGGGACTCAAATTATTTCCAAGGAAATAAAACGTTCCCTCTTCCCCCTGCTATGTCAACACTGCACAACCTATATTTGTATTTTGTTGTTTTATAAATCTCTGGTCACTTTTACAAAGCAAAAGCAATGTAAGTAAATTAATCCGTATCCGAACATTGATATGTTACGCACATGATTAAATTCTTAGATTTAAATTTAGTTTGACTTACTACCCGATACGCTTCATGTGCAAAATTATATCTAAGTACAAAAACAATAGACTCTGTGAAACTTCTAAACAATTCTAAACGAAGGACAAGACCTGACCAAATATAGCAATGGGACAAATACCAGTAGGTTCCTTCTGAGGGAATCCCTGCGCTATTACTTAGTATGGAAAGGCATTTTATTGCTTATCATTTATGTTTTATTTCATTTCGTCTACTATATTGTTACTTTCACTCGACACGTTGGATAGAAAATATTGTGATCGTCAAAAAAAATTGAAATCGAGATTTTGATAAATGTTAACGTTTCATGACCCCCTGAAACCAAAAAGTGGTTTTCGCAATGCCCTCTGTTTGTACCTCAGACTAGAGCCAAAACTATTTTACCAAATGGGCTATAGCTTGATATTTGGGGTGCTCATAAGTTATATCTTAGTGGTATTTAGAATTAGATATCTAACTCTAAATTTAAGGGTAGTTTACTGAAGTGCAAAAAGAGAGAAAATCGATTTTCTCTCAATTTTCTCTAATAATTTTGGTTAAATTTTATATCTAAACACTCTTAGTCATTATAAACAAGATTGCCGCTCTCATTTTCTCATGAAAATGATTTGACAACCCATAAACTTACAAGGTAGTACTACTTATGGAAACTTTACAATTTTCATCATTTTTCCGCAACTATTTGAGAAACTAAATAGCTTATTATTGTAAGTTGTATTACTATTTAAGATATATATCTTTAATTATGAAATATATTTTTATAAAAACAAGAATTTCTGAGCTATAAGCAAATATATATATAAATACTTTGTAATTCCGGTCTTTGAAAATGAATTTGTTTCTTATGCTCTTTGGTGGACAAAGATGTTTCTCTTTTCTCAATTTTCCTGTAACAGCGTTCCTAATTACCAATGCCATAGAGTAAGTAACAGTGTATATTATTTCACTTATGATCTTTGGTGTGTTGTTTCTACAACAATATATAGACCTATTATTTCACTTCACAAATCTTACGAGTTTTTAGTAAATGTCTAATTTAATATAAAAGTGGGAGAAAGTTTGTGCGATGCAACGTACCATTTATTTTTAAATTTTCTATTCTGGATCTTGGGCCCGGTACCATTGAATTGAATCAATAATCCCCCCTCGTGGTGAGCCTACACTCAACGACTACCTAGTTGTAATGTCATTGAATTTGTATTGACTATACTTAAAGAAAATATCTTTATTTACAAAACACAAAATCAATCAGTTGTAATTAAAGAACCATTTTACAAATTCAGCACATCAAAAATTTAGTATTTGACAATATAGGATGTTTAAATATCAAAATGCATGCTATGTATACATTAACATAGGTATAAGTAATGCAAAGTTTTAAATATATTTAATTTGATTTAAATAAAACGAGCTATATTTTTACCGTGAGTCAAGAAACTAACCAATTAGAATAAACAGTTGTGTTATTTTTCAATAACTTAAATCAAGTGAAACCCGCACAAGGGGGCACAAACACCAAACAGAGAGCCGAACAAATTCAAAAGGTTCAACCCGCTTCGGTGGCCGCACGGTGTAATGCGCTATCCTCACATTAGTTAAGGCCACCAAAGACGGGGAGATCGGGGTCCGATCTCAGTCAGATGCACTGAGGGAGTTTTTCCTTAAACGGTTTTCAACTCTCCTTCCACGCAAATGTGAGTGCACTTAATCTAAATTAAACTTTCTTAATCCCTGGCACAATAGTGTAATTACTAATTAGTACATAGGACTGTCATCCGAACAGGTAGTAAGAAGCGGTGCTAACAAAAAGTCTCACCTTTGTCCATTCTTGTTCACAAGTGACGGGTCGTAATTCGAATCTCACACGGGGGCACTGAGTAAAGTTTCTCACGCACACACCACTCAAATGTGAATCGAAGTGAGAAAATGTCCTTTTTCAATTGCAATGAAACAAAAAAAAAACTATAAAAATATAGTGTGTAGACATATCTGTTCTCAAGACCTTAGTTAAAAATTTTAAAAATATGAAAAATGTCTATGGTTAAAGAATATAAATCGTAATTTGTTTGCAATTGCTGGCCGATTACTAAGGACAACTTTTTTTTTCCGTATCGTGTTTTATTACCCATCCGAGCTATCTGCAATTCTAATTACACTACCTACTAAGCTAGTAGGAATGAGAAAGGTAGAGTTTTGAGGAAATATAGCCACATCTGTTTGGAGAGATAGTTTGAGACTATTTAAGAAAACCTAGCTCAAACCCCGTACTCTTCTAATGGCGATTGGTTATTTTGCTAGAGTGAAGTATTGAATGAGACAAACACTGATGCATCTCTACTTCTCTCCTCTACTTTGGCCTTAGCCCTATTCTAAATTAACAAACTAGCTGTTATTAAATAACGCGGTGTTTCGGACACCTGCGAAGCATCTCAACGTTCCATTAGGCGGACTCTTTAATACGAGCCGTTCAGGGTGCGGTGGAAGGGAACGCAAGAAAGGGCCAGTGATTTGGCAGTTTTTATAGCAAAACATTTCTTGGTCTAAGATAAATAAAATATTATTGCCCCAGTAGCAACGTTTAGTTTAATTTTCTTCATACGGTGATATCAACAGTTGTTGAATATCTGTCAAAAGTATCCTGGAATTTTATGACAACTTTTTATCTTCATTTAGAAAGTTTGTCATCTAACACCGAAATGCTAATGACATATTCAACAACTGTTGATATTGTAACACTAGAGTGTACTGCTAATATGACAATGTTACTACCCACCCCTAAACAAGCTAATATTCATAGACATCCTGCGATAGAAATACTACCCCAAAGTAATCCTGTACTCATAGACATCCAGCATTATTAAACATCACAATCTTACTATGTCAAATATAGGTGTTCTACTCACGAATATATCTGCCGGAATAGAGCTGCTTGGAAGTCCGGTCTCATCACCTCGAATGCTAGATTGAAGAGAAGTCCAAAAACGCTACAAATTGTGCAGGACTGATACCCTGATGTTCCAACAGAGTGAGCTTGCAATGCTCTGATTGGCCCGTGCTGTACTAAGACAAGACTACTCATGTGCTTGGACTGTACCATCGGTTTCTAGCAGATACCAGAGACGATGCTAGCTAATAAGGAAAATGAGCATGACAGTAAGCACTAGAAAGGATAAGATACGAGAGCATTTTAACAAATCAGTTTAATGTAATCATTGGACAAAATAAGTACATTGCACATCATCAAAACACAAGCCAATATATACAGAAGTAGTCTTTGGAATTACCAATATTTATTTGCCACACAGATTGTTATACGAAAGATATTCCCCAAAGCTGAGAATGGCGTGAAGCGCCTATTAATCAATTATACTGTTTTCGTCATGCAAGTTCCGATCGGTTGGCAGCCGGCTCCAGTTGTGGATGGGTCGGCCAAGAATATACATAAGATATTAGTGCAGGGTAAGTTCCCATTCAGCGTTCTCGACCTCTACTTAGTCATGAGTCGGCACACGACCAGTTGGTCTGAGCTGGAAGGGCAGCAATGGCCCTCCCGTTGAGCCCTAAAACGGGAGAACAACTCAATTCAAAAAAGGCAAATAAGTAAATAATGTACCCGGGCCATGCCAGATGGGCAGAAATGGCCCACAAGTTGAGCACCTTGAAAAGTGATCAATACAATTCAAATATTGTAAGAAACATGAGCCAAGCCAGACGGGCAGAAATGGCCCACAAGTTGAGCACCTTGAAATGTGATCAACACCATTCAAATATACCTAACTAGGTGTTTGCCATTAGGCTCTGAACGATCTTAATGGTCCCTTTTCCTTCAAACAACCTCGCAGACAACACAATGGTCATGCGGGCTACGACGTGGGAATCACTCCCATTTAAGCTGTCTGTCTTATGGACCAAGCAGAAAACTTGTGAGGTACAAGGTGAATTCACGTTAAGTGAACTAAGTCCTCAAAACCTAATCTACAAAATTATGAATATTTAGTAACGTAAAAAAGCTAATCCTCTTCACTGTTAGGGCAGCTTACTCCCCCATAGACTTGACGAAATAATTGAACTTCTCATTACTTTCGGCGGTCCGGTCGGTCCGTCGGCGTGTACATCATGACCACAGTTGCGTGTAGTCGGGTTGCGGCGGCTGAGTAAAACAGTATGAAAGAGTCGGCTGGAAAACACACAAGCATCATGGGAAGGAAAGAGGGGGGAGAAATCCCACTACGTGGAGCCGTTCAGGTAAACAAGGCTCCATCTCATGAGTAAGCCGCGCGCTGCCTTCAGTCGTTGTTAATCCTCGGGCCGGTCTAGTGCGGTGTTGTGAGAGAGCCGAGGGAGGGCAAACTATCTTATGGCGCCGCTACCCACGGCGCTGGAAATATTCCATCAAGTATCCGAGGTGCGGTATGTAACACATATACATTTATACATTAAGAGACGTGCATGAATATCAGGGAATAATGTATGTGTTCATGGGCAATGATTAAGAGCAGCAATTTTGGACAGTACGGGGCTAAATTGGTTTGCCCGTTACAGGACACCTGGATGTCCTACGTGACCTAACAAGCCAACTGCGCGTCCGGCGTTTTCAAGTTGGTGTTACGGAAATGAGTCGAATGCAACGGTTGAGTATCAAGACAAACAAGAACCTGGTGTACGTGATGACAACAGCAGGCTTCTAACCTGATGCTAGCGAATGACGTAATAACCAAGGAAATCTCCCACCTTCCTCCTTGCAACTAGACCTATATAACAAAGGCACAAAGACAATATCGATGATCATTTTCATCACACTCTTCCACGAGAAGTCCTCTTCAGGACTAGGACGGTATTTAGCCAGGATTGCTAGTAATAATATCTTTGTTTGAATCTATTAAACTACATATTGTTGCAATGGGTTTGATTTTCTTGAATACCTTGATTTAGTTTGCTATGGAAATCTGTCAGTGTAGGCATCGGTTTAATGTCATGCTAAAAACTTTAATTTTAAAAGTAAATTCTGTTATGGAGCACTTAATGTTTCCTGTCGCCGCATGGGCGCTAGTATCTTTTTATTTTCTTAATTTAAATAGGTAGCCACATTTCTTGGTTCTTTTTATGTTTGCAATATTTAGGTAAAATATTAATTCTTTTTGCTTTTGTGGTTATCAGTAATAGTAATAATTTAAATTCTTTAAATTGACCATGTTTCATTTATTGGTTATTTTGTAGACTTATTTTCCTTGAAGTTAATATTAAAGTAATTTATTGTTGATTAATATGGTTTTGACTTTAATATTCGCAGATTCACTTAGGCAAATTTTATAAGTTTTCTAACGTAACTTTGTTTTTCTATTAGAAATTTAAATGTGGGAATCTTATTTAATTCTTTAAAAAAGTGACGAGGGTAATGATCCCGCGAAGATTTAAGTTTAGTCAGGAAGTCAAACCTTTGTGCTTTACGTAAATATCTGGTGCATATTTACTTTAAATTTAAATTTCTTAAATTTAAAACTATTTTTTCTGTATTCACAGGTGTGAATCATACGCGTTGTAAATCATTTAAAAGAGGCTCGTTAAGCTTTTTGCAATCTTTGTAATATTTAAAATTTAAACTTTTGATACTAATTTTATTTAATCTCAATTCACTGTGGTGAATTAGAAGTTTGTATATCATAAAGAAAGTTATCTTTAAATAATAGCAACAATTTTGTTTATTTCATTGGTCTTTTCTAGACAAGTTTATATAATACTATGATTTATCTGTTTTCCAAAACACTTCAGTTTGACTTATAAGGCCATGCAACTTGTTGTTTTAACACTGTTTGTTACTTTGAATAAAATAATCAAATATTTCTTTAACCTCCAACTGTTTTACTTTTTCATAATTTTATTCTTGTATATATCGCCCCCCTTCGTTTTAGTCTATTGTGACCGTAACTAAATAGAGTGAGAGTGGGGTGGTACAATATCATCGTGTGAAGAAAATTAAACTCTGTATTGCTACTGTAGCAATATTTTATTTATCTTGGCCAAAAAAAGTTTTACTACAAAAACACTGATATTTTCTCGCGTCCCCTTCATTCTACCTTAATTAAAGAAATTAAACATTAATTTACTCCTAAGGGATATTTTATTTAAATACATACTTATTTAGTAAAAAAAAGTATTTAAATAAAAACATTTGCCAAAATAAAATTAAGGTACGTTTGTTTGACATATAGAAAAATGTTGACAAGTTATGTTATTTAAAGACATACTGAGTGTTGTGAACATTTTAGTTCAGTTTCACTTCTTTAAAAGATGGATGCTTTTTATTATTGTATTTAAATTACTGTTCTTCTCTTTAGCGTTACAAACTTGACTATATAAACTTTCTGACAAATTGAACCAGATCTACACGCTTAGCATGGGCTGCATAAAAGCAACAATTATCAAGCTATACTTTCAAATTACAGGCTGATGTTTTGGGGCCGGCATTTAGTGTGATTTCTTCCCCCTCCCTCCACGCAAATACGGATACATTTATTCTGAGTTTCACTCAATTATCGTCCCTATATTATCAATTTAAAAAGGCTTATGTGGATTTTCCAGGTGGGTAGAAATATGGGTTTTTTACAATAATAATAATAATAATAATAATAATAGTAATAATTCAAGTTGTGTGATCGGAAACTGTAATTTCTATTAAATAGTATCAATACAGATACAATAATCTTAATTATTATTACTATATATGTATTGATACTATTTATTAGAAATAATGCCTCTGATCACACGACTTGAAGTAGCGGTAATAATATATTATATAAAACTAGTTCTAATAACCTTGTAACTGCCAGGTAATGTTCTTACCGTGTTCTTACGATAGCTAATAATGTTTGTTTTTTCTGAAGTTGGCAGGTGTGTGGCACAGCATCAAGAGGGCAGGTGGCACCACTGATCGCAAGTGTTTTCACAACGTGATAACTTCCGATACCACGGGAGCTCTCAACTTGAGCACAGCCCATTACGATACCACGTAAGTGACATTAACATAGTTAATTATTTTAACAAATCAACAGGTCGACTATATTTAGTTAACGGTAACGATGTTTACTTTCACGATTAAGAATGAACTCATGAAAAGTTCCGAGATCATACGCTTCTCAAAAATGTTTGCTCAAGAAAAGTTTAGGAAAATATGTAAACTGTCTAAATGGACTATATTCGCGAGGTGATTGAAAACAAACATTTTTGTATTTTTTAACTATTTGGCTATATTTATCCTAAACTTTTAGTAAGGGTTCAACTTTACTGTGGCCGACTTTACCTTTACTATGCAACTTTCACATGAAACATGCAACATTATTTATTAAACTTACAACATAAGACATGAACACGAACTTTCGGATAGAATGGCACATGGCACAGGGGAGCATTTAGTCGTAATAGAGTCGTCTGACGTAGAGAATCTGCTGCTACTGGCAATTATCAGAAGACAAAAGACGAGATGAATTTTTGGATTCACCCAGTTATATCAAATGCATCAACTCTTGGTGCATATAATGTTTTATCTTCTGAATTAGCATAAAAACAGGTCTATAGTATCATTTATTAGTTGCGTAATGGCACTAGGACTATACAAATATGTATCTTGGAATAATTCTTCTGTGTGAAAACATAAATTTCCTGATATATTTCAACGATACTTACAAAAGAAATGCTAAAAGTGTTGGTCATCCCGCATTGTGTAATGAATGGCAATAAAGATCCCTACAGATTACCGACTCAACAAAAACTAAATGCTTGCTGCACGTGGAACATGGAACAATGAACCAGTCTACTCAATCACGGTGTAGAAATTGGAACATGCTTCTTACAGCAATGTGTCATGGTCTGAAAGGAATCACTTGTTAACAAGTGTTCAATCACCGATGGTGCATGTGTCATGTGTCTGTTTCATCCAATGTGAAAGAGGGGTTAGTAATACTGTTGCGTAGCTACATTCTATTTGTATTAATATGAAGAGTTTGTCTATCTATCTGACATGAGCGTTGTGCGCACTGCACGCAGAGATATGAAATTTAAATATTATTAAGTAGCCTCTGAACACGAACATGTACACCTCGAAGATGGAATTTTAAAATTTGGACTCGATTCCTTTAAATAATTAAAAACTGGGCCGGAAGAAATAGAACGAAAAGTATTTTTCTGTGTGTTTGAAGCAAATAAAAGCGTTGTTAGCAGTCGTAAACACGCAATCCATTTGTCTAGCCTCCCTGTACCGTTAGTATGTTTAGACAATAGAAATAGGTGTTTAGGCTTAGCCTACACTCTTAGGTTAGATTATTCTGCAGGTCATTTGCTGACATAATTATGTATTTACTAATAGCAGTAAGATAACAAATTAATAATTTTATTTTTTTCAACCTACTCTATATATATTGGATTATTTCAGGTCTAGATCGTACTTGACAAAGGCTAACCCGTTGACCAAAGAGGACCCAGCTTCCTCTGACGCTAAATATAATATCCAAGGTAAGTCACTCTGATAGATCGAGATGCATTAACCCAACTGGAGTCATGGTATATTTTCAGCAATTTAATGTTTATTCCTATCAAAGTTTTTAGGGCGCTATATTTCCATTGGGCTGTCTTTTAGCGACCTAAACTACATTGGTTCTAGGAAAAGCAACAATCAAGCCCCAAACCGGTCATTTACAATTTTATTAAAATAGAAATATCCAATATTGTAAACTGATACTTTCTGTCCTCACTGTAAATCGAACCTAGAACCTTAATCTTGTGGATATACAGGTTATTAGTACTATATATTTTGTAGGTTTCAAGTGTTTAACCACTTTGAAACAATATCCGTTCTTGTTGAGTTTTTTTAATTACAATCGATCAGATTTCTACGTTGTAGTTCAATAGTGTTTATTAATATTAATAATTCTTTTATTTCTATTTTAAATATTATAGCTAATTTTTCTACCACGCAATATACATATAGCGCATAGTTTACAAACAAAGAGATAAAATAAAATGGGCTATTAGGTTTGTGTTTTATCCTTTCGCATTGCCATAGTTTCATGTTTTATTTACTGAACTAGTCGTCCCAGTGGACATTATACTGACGAAAGAAAAACGCTGAATGTTTATATATTGTATGTCCAAAGGTCTACAATCGGCTTTATCTTTGCTTCACGGCAGCTGATGGAAAGACGGTATGAATTTGGGAAAGGCTTGGTAATGATATTTATGGATGTGGGGAAGGCATATGACAGTGTGAATGGCTATAAAGTCTGGAAAGCAATGTAGGAAGCTGGGGGGAGGGGGGGGGGAATAGGAGTGGTAATGAGAATGAAGAAAATATATAAAGATAGCACGAGTTGTGTTGAGACGGAGAAGGGGTGTATGGAGTGGTTCCAAATAAAAATGGAGTGAAGCAAGAAAGTTGCTCTCAAAACACTACACTTTGTAATGTTAGTGGTAATTATCATGAATATAATGGCAATGAAACTCTAGAAAAAATGAAGGCCATGTAGTTTGCTGATGACTTGATGGTATGAGGAGAGAAGAAAGAGGAAGTACAGGAACAACTTTAAGAATGTAATCTAGAAATGAGAGTGTAGAATGAAATTTAGCATTGCAAAGTGTAAAGTGATAATAATGACAAGGAAGAGGATAAGGACTAATAAAGCAAAAAGTTGGCTGGAATAGAGCTGAGAAAAATACAGAGTGTAAAATATTTGGGAATCGTGATAGAGGTGAAGGGTGGGAGTAGAGTGGATCTAATACGTAGAGGTCAGCAGGGATAGTTGCTCTATAAGTGTGTAAGATAGCTGTTGTGGAGAATATAAGTTTCCTTGAAGTGTAAGGAAGTACTTTGTACCTATTGTCACATATGTAGGAGAAACATGGACCTTGAATGTAAGAGAGACTATGAAAGTGGAGGTCCAAGGAATGAAGTTTGTGAGGAGCATGTTAGCTGTCGCGAGGAGAAACAAGATCAGGAATAAAGTTGTCAAGTAAGAGTGGGAGTACAGGGAGTACAAGAGATAGTAGAGACTCGATTCAGTGGCTGAATAGTGTAAGGCGTTACTCTCAGTCTATACTGACCTGCTTCTGACGGGGAGATCAGGGTTAGAATCCCAGTTGTGTCGACTGAGGGTATTTTTCCCCTAAAAGGTTTCCCTTTATCCTTCCACGCAAATGCGGGTAAATTACCTCTAAAATGCTTCCTTCCTTATTCCTACCCCATTAGAGTAATCATCATTTATATGTTTAACCTGAACAGGTAAGAGCTCAAGATTGTTAATTAAGATGATAATTTTGAGTGTGACGCTGAAGGGAATAATATTCCCATATCTGCCTCAGATATCAAATAAACTCGGCCTACAGAGGTTTGTGATGAAGAAACAGAGGTTATGCCTATTCCTAGCTTATCCCCTATGCCAAATACCTAGTCTTTTATGGTTTGTATCAGCTCTATTCCCAATAAATTTCTGAAGTTAGCTCTAATTTGATTGTAGAAGATCGAGCTTTATGGGAAATTAATGATGGCGATTAGGAGAAAAAGTACAGGTGCAATGTTTTGAAACTGCTTGTCTTAGTGGTCCAAACAATGACAGCTGAAGGTTTATCTTTCAGCGGACACATCGAGAAGTTTGGCTCATCAAACAATTGTAGCTTTATAATGTGTCTTGAACTTATTTCCAAATTCGGTCCTTTTTTTTTTTTGGAAGAGCACATAGCAAAGTATGGTAATCTAGGTTAAGGCTACACTTCGTATTTATCTTCAGCTACCCATGAACAGTTAATTAAGTTAATGGCAGAACACGTTACAAAGCAAATAAATAAGGAAGTAAAGAGTGTAAATAATTCTCAATTATAGTAGATTATAGTCCAGATATATCTCATGTCAATCAGCTTGTCATATATGTATTAAAACATGGAAATCCTTTAGATAAACTTCTGTGTTTCGTCCCAAGTGTAAGCAAAAAATCAAAATAAATTTTCAATGCTGCTGTCTGTGCTAACGCGTTAAAATATCGCTGCTGCAAACTGTAGAGGCCAATATTACGACAATGCTACAAATATCTCCGTAGAATACAGTGGTTTATAAACTAGAATCCGTGAAGTTCCTTCAGCAGCTGTACACACTCCTTGCTCAGCTCATTCCCTGAATTTGTTTGGAGAGCATGTAGTAAGTTGGTGTCAAGAAATTAGTAATTAGTTCACGCTTTCGCAAAGTTTGTACGTATTCTTTCAAGCTCTACTCGCCACTGGGAGGTACTACAAAAATGTTTAACGAAACGTGAAAACGTGAACCTAAAAGGCTGGTCACAAACATGAGGGCCGGGTCAGTAGGTCAAACAGTTATCCTCTCACTCTCACTCTTGCCTATCGGGCTGCTCTAGGTTTGCTGCAATAGTTAGCCGTACAAACGTTAGCAGATATTTGACCAATCATGGAACAAGCCAGTGTAACGCAGCCAATGAAGTCATTTGACTGAAACATCTACCACAAGATGTAGAGGAAGTTGTGGGAACATTACTCTATCAATAGGCAATCAAAGTGCAATGCGTTTGGTCCGTAACCCAGAGTTTCGCAGGCGAACCAAACACATACATGTGCGATACCATTTCATATGGGAGAATTATGAGATTGGTGAGATTGACATCAAATATATACCCTCTAAGACCAGCTCGCAGACATACAAACAAAACCTCTTTCACGTGAACATTTTCAGACACTTCGAACTGCTATTAAAATTACAAAACTAGAGTGCTAATAAAGCTTCTTATTTTTTATATTAACAATGTATACGAAGTTTTGTTCTTTGTTTAGTTTGGGGAAGCTTAGTGTATTTAAAACAGTTGTATTTCCAGCATTTGTGCAAGTCCAAGCAATTTATTCATTTAGTGTGGGAGTATTTAATCATGTTTCAAATATCATGTTCGTCTAGGCCAAACCTCCATGAACCAATACAACGTGGCCGCTATGTTAGTGCACAACTCTGTATTGCGCAATTATTACTTTTGTGAACTAGTGAAACAGTTTTATGTGTGTAAACAGTGCCTCATATCATGTCTACATTAACTCTTAGTTCATGTGTGTTCTTTTCAGTCACATAAAGCTTAATAAGTATAATATTATTCATATATGAATATTAAATCTAGTATAGTACCCATTCACCTTAGTAATTCTCATATACCTACCATTCTGCCATCATATGGAAAATCCTACAACCACTTGAATATTGCGTTCCAGTTTTAGTATTTAGAATATCAATAAACAAGAGCGTAGAAATGCGGGGGTGTCTGGACCCCCTGAAATCACAAATTTAAACTAACTATAAATTTTGTGTAGTCTATGTTCGTAGTATACTCTATTTATATTAAAGTTTAGGTTTTAAAATTAATTTTTATATAAATATATATTGTCCGGTTTCTAGTTTTCTTTTCTTTTGATGGTGTATAGATTCTAGTTATTCTATTAACCATCCAAATTTCTTCTTTCATAACCTTTTAAGTGTAGTTTATCACCAAGTTTGACTAGTGCTCTTTATGTATTTTATGTATAGTCCTATTTAAATCACCTCCATAGATATATAAATAGCTACTCTATGTAAAGTAGTAAGGTTATGTTTTTAGATGATGCGGTGAAATTCTATGTGATTGACACGGACTACACCAATTTTGCTGTATTCTGGCTGTGCGGACCAAAGCGTGAAGGTACAACGAAGGATATTGGTGAGGAAAAATATGATAGTATCAAATAATAATAAAATATATCACATTATAAAGTTTTAGTAAAAGGCCATCATGATTACCTGGGCACAGTTGTCAACTATATTATTTCAGCCTATCTGAAGGCTATATTAGAAATGATTATATTAACTCTACCAAAATATAATTCATAGGCACAGATAGATTTAAAACCCTTCATCTCCTCACTCAGATTAGTGTTTTAATATTGTGTGGTTGGGTGAAGTGTTAAAGCAGCCGATTAGAGATATTTATAATTAAATATTACAAATACTACAAAAAATACAACCATCATATGCATATCATATATGTCTTTTTACACCACCGAAACAAATGTTTTCTGTTATTCAATCTTTTATTTATGTAATGTTATTTTTTGTATTTTTATGTAAAAACTTTGTAATTGCATGGTTTTTTTAGATCGGTATTTACCTATAACATTATGTTGAGTCACTAAACATATAATGATATGCTCAAGAGACACAACAAATACATTTCTATATTGTACTTATTTTAGATTTGACTTGGTTGGTGTCGCGCACCAAGTCACTGAGTTCTTCGGTTGAAGTCGAGGCCAATGGAGCCCTACCTCCTGGGGAATATGTGCTCACTGACCAGACCGACTGCCCTGAACATGAACATTAGCATCAGTATGATGTATATATGAACGATAAAAATAGCTACTATGCTTCAAACATCCAATAGATAATCTTAAACACTGTTTTTAAAATAATATATATGTTTTAAAATAGTTATGTTGAAATAAATAATAGTTCGAATGTTCATTTATTTACTTGACTTCATTATTCATACTATGTTTTTAAATATATTTATCCATCAAATTTGATTAATTTAATAAAGGGACTTAGAAAGCTATATTTATGCCACCTTTTTCCCTCCTCAGTAAGAATCTGTCCACATTTTAGGAAGTAAAGACTATACATCTTAATATAACATATATACAATCAATAAAAATTAAGGCTAAACTCAGTTATACAAAAGTTACTAAAATATTATGATGAGTCACCTGTTGATTGGTGCTGCATTCTAGCGCGCAGACATCCAAACATTTATATAGCAAGTGTGCATCACGTTTTATTACCCATCTGAGATACTCGCACACTTACACCAATGTGGTAAATACGAGTAAGTTAGATTCCAGAATAAATGTACTCACACTATGTGGGGTGAAGATTGGAGAAGAAGTGTAGGAAGACATACTCACGATCCAGTTTCTGACCCCCTAGTCACCAACAAACCAGAGTAGACGATACGGTTGCCTTTGTCCACGAGTGGGTAGAAAGAGATATCATTGTGAGTAAAGTCGATGCTGTGAACTGGAAACTATCTTTATTTTAGTCCCATAAACGAGATCAGTAGTTAACTTACTTAAACTATTAATTTATAGTTTTATACTAGAGAAATAACAGTACAGTTTAAAACTAAATATACCACATACATAAGTGATTATACTAAAAACGTTAGAAAAAGGTGCAACCTTTCTCCACTTTGAAGCACATAAATAGTTAATAGACATTTATCAAAGCGTTTATCAAGATAATACAAATATGCTAGCTATGTAATATATGTTTGAACATTTTTCTATTAAATGGAAATGTCTAGAAGTCTGTATCGATTTGTGGTGTATGTATGGCAACCCCTTTGTATTGCAGATATGCACAGCTACGATTCACGATATCACAAGGATAACAAAAAATGTATGGAAATCTCTCTTACTCTCTCTCTCCTCCCCCGTAATATATAGTACTTATATATATAACCCGCCTCGGTGGCGTAGTTGGCTAACGCGCCAGTCGTGTTGAGTCAGACCACCGAGGACGGGGAAATCAAGGTTCGAATCTCGGTCGGATGAACTGGGGTGGTTTTTCCTAAATGGTTTTCCACTCTCCCTCCACGCAAATGCGGGTTCACTTCCTCTAAATTCAACCTTCCCAATTACTAATCCATTAGCGTAATTAGTACTTAAGCGTATAACCAGAACGGGTAGTAAGACGCGGTGCTAAATTTAAATTAAATTAAAATTACTTATATATACAAAGCTGAAAGTAAGTATAGCTATCCAGAACCCACTCCCAAATTAGATGGAAAACTGAAATTTTGCAGGGAGGAAGAGTGATTGCCCCATTTAACTAAAGCAATATAAAAACGTGAAATTTAAAAATGGGCTTGGGTCTATAAATAGAAAAAATACTTTTTTAGGTTAGGCAGAAAATTTAAATGTAACAGGGGGATAAAGGGACTCCAAATAATCATAAAAGTGTGAAAACTAAATTTTTAATGGGACTCCAGGATATATGAGGGATGGGGGTAGGGGAGGTGGACATACAAATAGCTACAAAGTGTCGAAAAAAATCATAATTTGCAGCCAGGCAGAAGAACGGCTTCAGATAACTAAATACATATTACAATTTTAAATTTGACCTCTATATGGAGGAACGAGGGTTTGAAAGTTGTAGCTGAACAAATTGGGGAGGGGAGGTAAAGGAGTTCAAAATTTTCAAGATTAATAAAAAAACTTGTTTTAAGTGTGGTAGAAGACTGAAATTCAGAAGGAGTTTACAGAGTCCACTTAAAATAACCAGAACAGTTTTGAACTTTTAAAATGTGACCCCTGGAAATAAGGCAGGGGGGGCGGGTGATATGAAATAAAAACACTTTTAGTGGGGGCGGAAAATTTAAAATTGTATATCAGATAAAAGGACCCCCCTATATAACTAAATATAAATATAGATTTCTAAGAAGGAATTGGATAGATCCTGAGGGGATCGGGGGAGTGCACATTTCCAAAATCTTTACAAATAATTACACTGTATAGGATAAAACTGAAATTTGGCAAGTGGGTTTCGGGACTATTTGGGTTTACAAATAAATACTAAAGTTTGAAAATTTTAGATTTCAAAATGAAACTCTGGAAGATGGTTTGGAGGGGGTTAATGTCGTGGTAAATATGTGAAAAAAAAATCATTTAGGGTATGTATAAAATTAAATTTGCCAGGCATATAGAGATATAAAGCCAAATATTGAAATTAGTGTTAAATATTCTCTCATTATAAGTGGGGGCTGGTGAAATGGGGAGGCTTCAAAATTTCCAAACTTAAAAGACTAAACTACTTATCAGGTGGTAGAAGACGAAATTTGTCAGGCTGGTGTAAGAAGGACCACCCCAAACAAAAATTAATTCTTAAAGATAAAATATATTTTGATAACGTTATTTTTCTAGAAAATTGCATGACTAACACAAACATTATAGGGAGTTATACAATTTGATATCATTATATTGTTAACGTAAACTTCTGAACTGTATCTATGGTGTTAAACTTCTTATAAATATCCTGCAATATAAATAAACATTTGCAGTCCATTATCTTGTATTGTAAAATATTTCTTTTCTATAACTGAGGTGTTATACAATCTTTGATAAAACTTCATATAATCCTTGAACTAACTATTGTATATTACTACTATATTTAATTATATTTATATATTTATATGCTATAAATAAGCATATTTATATATTTAAATACTGATTTGCTGACTTACTCAATTATATAAATGTTCCTTCCTCAGGGTTGATAGTACTCATTTCTATACTTTTCAAAATTATGTCCTTTTCCTACTAGGCCTACAGCGTGCTTATGGAAGGAACTCTCTGGACATACGGGAATGTATTAGGTGATAATATATTCATAAAACAAAGTCCTAACAGCTCTCTGCATTCATCTTGTTTTTATTTGTCTTTTGTATTATTGTATGCCGTCCTTTTTCCCTTAAGGATCAAAAGGAGGCTACATTTCCTATTCGCTTGGCATTTTTCATGACAACAAAGCTCAAATCAATGAAAAACAGTGGAACGTGTCGGTATTTACTTACTTAACCAATTGTTTTGTCATGGCCAGATGTGTGTATAGTCTTATTTTCATAGGAAGCCCAGTATTCGACAGCTAGAAAAGTTATTAGAACTACTTTCACCTATTCATACCTTCAGATGTACATTTGATAGATATTATTAATAACTACAAAATAACACAAATAATATAGTAAAATGTTATCAATATTTACAGAGAAAATATTTTTCAAGTGCCCCAAAGTGAGCTTCCTATAAAAATCAGGCTATAAAATGTTGAGAGTGCAAATTTTTCATAATTTAAACGTAGAAATAGTGCCAAAAAGCAATTGGACAACAAATGTAATATCCAAGGAAGTCCATCAATAAATACTTGGACCGTAATGTCTTGAAGGGTTTTCATTAGTGTTATTATAAAAATAAGAAATTTAATCTTCCACTTTAAGCTAAGGGGATTTACATCAATTTTTACAGTTAAATAATCTAATATAAGCAGATCAGAGTCAAGATTGACATGCACGAATGTGTGTGTTATAGTTGATGATCTTGAATTAAAAATCAAAATTAAATTACGTCCAGTATAAATTAGATGAGCATTGATATATATACACACACACACACAAATAAATATATATATATACACACAGGTGTTCCCGGGTTAAATGGCTAAATTTGGGAAGTAGTAGTGGTTCAAAAAACTAGTTCAAAATTAGTTTAGGAAATTTGCTAGTTTTAGCTTCCTTTTCGCGTGAACAGCAAAAAGCTAAATAAAAACTCATATGTTTGCAGAGGTCCTCAGCAATGACTTAATATTAATTTCTAACGTATCAGTGTAGTGAACTGACTTGGTCTCGATTTCCCATTAAATTGTTTGATACTAACATAAAGAGAATCCGTAGACCTTCAATCATTCCGATCCCAAATAGAATCGCACAATGGTACTATTCTCTGTTGTAGTTCACTGTTGGTCTGATACCGGCAATTTAAACAACAGTAATATAATAAAATATTTTATTAATACTACACCATATGTAGTCGCGGCAACATATATATTAAATTAATAATAATAATAACTAAACTATTTGAATCTACACTGTTGCGCAAAAAGAAAGCCGAGAAAGAAGAGATCTCCAAAATACAGAGTGGATCCACTACCACGTCCATTATCCGCTTAACGGGATGACACATGGAGTACGCTGGAAGACAACAATCCACCCGCCCTCTGACGGATGTCAGATGAACTTCCCCAAACAACACAAACATCCAATGATCGCCGACTTGTTCTAATTTTCCGATGGAACAACCCTACAAAGTGCCTACGTGACCGATGACAGCTAGCAACTACGTGCTAGAAATTACCTCCCCTCTTTCCGTGCAACGAAAATCACTATAAAACAGGCTGACATTGTCTAAAAAGGTTGACTATCTAAAATCTACGAACGAGGATGGATCATTGTCATCGACCTGGACAATGATCGGATAAACATTCATACATAATAAATTGGAACGTAACTATGGCTGTTACTTATAAAGAACTCTATTCATTTTCGACTTATAATATTTTCGTGTTAAAATCTTTATTTTGTGTTTTGCTTATTATTTAACTTTTCTCTTTATTATCTCAGTCGCTTAAATGTAGCTTGTATGCCGCCACTTAGGCGCGGTTGGTTAGTTTGTTAGTTTATTAGTTTGGTTTGAAATCCACCATTGGTAATTTTGTATTGAGTGAATTTAAATGTAAAATGTTAAAATGTGTGGACTTTTGTATTTTGCTATTTCACGCGACTGTAGAAAATAAAATCATGCTTTATTTTTTTTATATAATTTAATTTTGTTCTAAATTTCAATCTTTAGTTTTTTCTAAGAAATAGTTAGTCCCGGGAGGTTTTGACTTGAGTCTGGAAGTCAAACTCTCGCGTTATGTTTTGTAAATTTCGTATTGTAACTTGTAATTGTTTTAGGAGCCCATCAGGCAAGAATATTTAATGTATGTTTTCATTTTTGTGGATATCTTACTTCACTTCACTTTTGGTAGTTTAACTTCTCTGTTGATGTTAAACAATTTTGGAGTCCTCATAAATGACGGACCGTGTGAATTTAAATTTAAAATGGAAAATTTTTTACCATTTACTAGCGCTTCACTAATTATTTTACAGTATTATATAGAGATAGATCAAATGACACACTGTGATATTGTGCTTATTAAATCAAATTAAAACGTTATAATAATACTGAATATAACACCCCCCTATTATATAAATATATATATTATTATAATTTCTAAGCTAATTAAGTATATTTCCTTTCAATTAGTTTAGACATTTGCTGTTTTATTCTTTGTGGTGACGCTAAAGTTAAAACAATGGAGAGGTCCTAGCAATACAATATTAATTTTCCTGGAAGATGGATCAGTCAGTCATGCTGAACCCGTGGCTTGGCCTCTGCGTTACCTTATTTAACGCCATTAGATTTGTTTGTATGGGGAGTTCTCAAGCAAAAAGTGTATGAAGTGCCTGTTAATGACCTTCAATCATTACAACAAAGAATAACGCAGGCGTGCGAAGAAATAAAAGTCGCACAATGTCGTCAGCCACTCGTTCTGTCATTGATAGGTGCAATGCTTGTCTTCGGTCTGGAGTCCGGCAATTTTAACAAAGTAAATAAATAACAATATTTTATTTAATACCTACAACCCATAGGTGTAGTAAGACGCGGTGCTAAATAATAATAATAATAATAATAATAATAATAATAATAATAATAATACTATTTTGTTATTATTTAGCTTTTTGCTGTTTGCGTAAAAAGAAAGCGAAAAAAGTAGATCTCCAAAATACATTTTGAGTTAGTTTTTTGATCCACTACCACTTCCCAAATTTTATCCGCTTAACCCGGGAGCACACACACACACACACATATATATATATATATATATATAATACCCACACACACACATATATAGAAATAAGTAAACTTGATTACCAGGCTAAGAGTTTAAATATCACTCTAGTACTATGTTTTGACCCGAAAGTTGACAGTACATGTGAAAGTACATGTACCCATCAATTAAATCCTCTTTTTTGTGTAATAAAAAAATTTGGTGATTTGCGATTGCTAGCTAGCAGTAGATTTTCATTTCCATTTTTGAATAAGAAAATACTATTGATGAACTTATGGTGGCTGCTTGATACATGATTAATTTAAGTTTTGCAATTATAATATTTTCCAAAAAAGTTTTTAATAATATTTTATTTGAATAGGACACAATTCATAAATTTATCGTGTAAGCTTATCGCGAATAGAAAAACCATATGTTTTATTTTTTATCATTTTAAATTTAGGATGTTCTATTGGAAACTGCAAATACTGCTTGTGAAATAACACTTGTATAATAAGTCCTGTTTTACATGCCTCTAATAATTAATAACAATACTTTAGGGGGATCTTAGCTTCCTAAACAATCTTTTTCAATCTATCGCACCTAAATTTTACGAGGGTTTAATCATCATACGACCAAACATTTTTGAGAAATCCAAGAATAATTATAGAAGAGGATTTGTTAAATCTATTTCGTCAGTCGTGTAACTTTGGCTTATAACTAAACAAATTATATTGTGAAGCTATTTTTTTAGCTACATAACATTTATCACACTAATTAGCTCCTCTTGAACCCTCTTCAATCTTTTTTTTTTTAACCCCAATAGATCATTTATATCAGTTTACGATAAAAAAACTGATTGGTTTAAAAGTTATATAACAAATTATTTAGTTAATAAATAATATTAATAGTCACGATGATTGAACTTTTCATGGCATTATCTCGTGGCATTACACACTAGTTTTATAAACTGCTATAAAAGTCGATTGAGTGGAAAGACTTCCAACTGTCGATCCTACACCAATCACCGACCAAGACATGGCGCTTTTACTACTAGGCGTGTTGCTAATAACTTCACAGGTGTTTGCGACCTGCCCTGAAAAGGTGGCCAAAAGCAACATAGACTCTACCAGAGTAAGAAACCAATTTCATAATCTGTTTTTAATCAATTAAGTATAGGTGTTAATTAAACTATTAACAAAATATATATACTTATATGATAAGCCCTTTATAGAAAGCCTTTCACCTAAACGGCATTATAAGTTGAATTGTTGCACTGTTTTTCAAAAATGAATAAAAATATGCCTAATATTATAAAGAGTGTGTGATATACACATATTTAGTAAACTCCGTAAGAAAGAGAACTGTATCAGAGTTTTAGTTTTTCTACAAATCTTGACACTTGCTACCAGTTATTTAATTAACTCATTTTATTAACTCATTAATACACATCAGTCAATCAAATATACCACTATGTATTTAATGGGCCAAGAATGTAAATAGTTAGAAAATAATTAATTTTGTTTATGTTTCATGGGCAACATTTATCGATTTATTCAAGATGTACGACTTTTTTTAAAAGTTTGGCTTAGTCTAAGATAAGTTAATGTATAACTGAACAAATTTTTAATTCATCAAAACTATTTTTAAGCTAATTTTAAGAAAATTTGCTGTATACATAGAATTTACAGAAACACACGTTTCCTATTGTTGATTGCAGGCTAGACTATCTGTAAACGAGTTGTTTAAAATTTTGGAAATATATTAGTTACTTATAGAACTTAGCAATCAAAATGTTAACTTGATCAGTGATTATAAATTTTGTATTTTTAATATACCACATTATTTAACAAAAATTTCAACTTGAAAAACTAAATTAAAAAAACTCAACTATTATGTTAAGAGTACATAAATAAAGTAAATTTTAATAGAATTTGATAAAAACTTGATAGGCCTAAGAACAAAGTATCATTATGAAATAATTTATATGTAATAAGTAGTTTAATTTTGTGCTGTATAATAACCAGCCCAGTGCTCCAGACAAGTTTAAATTTTATGTTTAACCTTATAAACAGTAAAAACAATGTATTTAATTTATTAAAAATTGTATGAGAAGGGGCTGCTTAAATCAGGCAATAAATAGAGAGGAATATTGAGGGAATTGGAGGCTAGAGCGGCCAGGGAATACTAACATGAGCGAGTTCGGTGACCACGTGGTCTAACGTTTTATTCTCACAGAAGACTAGAATTCAGATGACGGGGAGATCAAGGTTTGAATCTCGGTCGGGTGTACTGAGGGGATTTTTCCAAAAATGGCATCTCCACGCAAATGCAGGTACACTTCCTATATAATCTATATAACATTCTCTAATTTACCTAAAACAACTAGCGTAACTGGCTACATAAATGTGTAACCTGTTCGGGTACTAAGACTCGATGCTAAAAAATATTATACTAATATGACGGCCCTTAACATTCATTCATATTCATATCACTAAATCTATGTTTGAGTGTAGCTGAAGTGGTGAGAGGTAAGTTTGAACATGAAGCCATTTCAGCTACATTATCCATGATTACATCACTACTCAGTTCAATTAAAACATCAGTTTATACTTTCTACTGACTTGATTGAAAATTCTTATAGATTTTTTGTAAATATCTGGGAGTATATTTGTTATGTATTTAAGTTTGTAAAATTATGCTCCATCCTCTACTTGTTTAGATCACAAAGATAGTAACAGCCAATATTAACTCAACAAATTATTTTATACATTTCGCTTTAAGAAATTGTTTATAAACAACAAACACTAAGAAACAAAAATGGGATGGTTTTATATTTAATTCCACCGGATATCATCAAAAACAATGTATTCTTGCCACCCTGGGACTTACCCACTAGAACTTTTAGTTACAACTTAAAATTCAGTTAAAATTAGTTGTAGTGGCCCAAATCATTGCAAATGTAATGATGGCAAGCACTTTCTGTGATGCAGGACCATTGAAGATTACCCTCAGAACGTATTCACATTTCTAGATGGACTTGTGTGTTGTTTACTATTAATTGTGTTATGTTCTGTTGCCGTGTTCCAAGATGTCAAGGTGTATAGTGCCACACGCCTAACTCCTACGCAACTTGTTGTACATCCAAGCTTGAACAGCTTTGCTCTCCCGGCGCTGTACGACGAAACTTTGAACACAAATTATTTAATGGTATTAGCATAGTTTTCCGGATGTAATTGTATAGTGATCTTGTATTACTTTTGGTTCAAACAAACTGTATGTGAAGTTTGGGCTATGATGTTCCGAACATACTGTATAATAATGGATGTAAATGAGACATGTAGTGTTTCTCTCCGATAGATGGCAGGAGTGTGGCACAACTACAAGGTATCAAGTAACGCCCCCCCTCTGAAATGTTTTCATGTCGTGGTCACTCCTGGTGAGGATGGATCACTGGGCTTGAGTCAGGCCATCTACAATACCACGTGAGTAACATTGAGTGGAGAATACTGCTTACTGCTAATTTGTGTTCAAACTATCTTAGAATTATCTTTAACATTTTAATATGTTGTGTGAGATCAGGGTATATGTGATACAATTAGTTCTCTAGGTTGTAGTGTTGTAGTTGCGGATCTGTTAGGAACAGGGTGGGGGTGGGGGGGGGGGCACAAGTATTAAAGCGATAGGGATTTGGTTTATTCAGAAAATTGAAAATACACACTGAGCAAATTGAAAAATACATCATTTATTATATTTCAAATAAACAAAAACCAATATGAGTACATATAAGAAATCACATACTCGTGTAGTAAAATAAAATCACAGAGTGCAGCCCTTTTAGTAATGTTAGTATTACATTTTCTTCTTGTCCATATTTACTCTACTTAATATATAGGTATCATGTCAATTTATTTTCTATATCTCTTGGGCACGGAACCGATGTAAACACCCGTGAAGTATCTATGTTATGGGTAATTTCCACCCTTAGTACAGTGCTATAGTTTTAGAGCAATGGCTGTTAGAAATTGTATCGGTTCTGAGCATTTGGGACTTCTTAAGAGAGTGCAATGTGTTATCCAAGACTAGGAGGGTCCGGTATGTTTTTAAGACTATGTTGAAAGAGAAACCACGTCGTAATGCTTTTGGAAGAGCTCTTCCCACTCACAACGCTGCCTGAATATGAGATCCGGTATGTTTCCGCGCATTTTTGCAACTCTTTGCTTAGCTTCCCTAGGAACAACAATATCCTCATTATGTTATATTTTGTATCAAATGACAAAATATTAAAAATAAGAAAAACAAACTTGTTTTGATTTTTTGAGGGGCTTGTGATACTCTCTTCTTCCCATTGTGCGGTGATCCACCACGGCAGGGAGGGGTATCGTGGGCTGAAGGCCCCACCCCCCCAAATTCTAAACAAGAACTAAAAATTATTATAAAATATGATAGTAATAAATTCCTGATTAAAAAAATAGAGTAGTAATTAATTTCAGTTTCAATTTCTTAACCTGACTAAACATCGTGAATAGTAAGGTGTAATATACTCAGGAATTCCTCCACACTCGGAGATAAAAATATGTCAAAATGTCGTTAAAAAAAATTACAGTTTTCCCATGTTTGCATTCACCAATAATTAATATATTTTTCATGACTTTTAATAGAAAATGTCTTAGTTTTTATAAAAATGTATGTAAAATTAGTATATTTTCTATTAAAAGTTATAAAAAGTATATCAATTTTTAATGAATGCAAGAATGGGTCTACTTCATTTTTATTTTTTTTTACGAAATTTTGATATATTTTTCTCTCCGTGCAGGTCAGATTTGTTCGCCCCCCTCCCCCAGGTTTAGTCTTGAGATGGCCGTCGTCGTCGGACAATATTTGAATAATGAGGGCTCCTCCCCTCAAATATTTATCCACTTTAAACATGGTTTAATTTTCTTCACATCCTAACTATTATAAATGCGAATGTGAGTTTGTTTGTTTGTTTGTTTGTTTGTTTGTTTGTTACGCTTTCACGCCTAAAATACTCAACCGATCATCATGAAATTTCGCATACAAGTTGTCATGGGTTCATAAAAGGACATAGGGTACCTTTCATCCAGAAAAAATGCGAATGTGAGTTTGTTTGTTTGTTTGTTATTGTTTGTTACGCTTTCACGCCTAAACTACTCAACCGATCATCATGAAATTTCGCATACACGTTGTCATGGGTACAGAAAAGAATATAGGGTACTTTTCATCTAGAAAAAATGTGAATGTGAGTTTGTTTGTTTGTTTGTTATTGTTTGTTACGCTTTCACGCCTAAACTACTCAACCGATCATCATGAAATTTCGCATACACGTTGTCATGGGTACAGAAAAGGACATAGGGTACCTTTCATCCAGAAAAAATGTGAATTTGAGTTTGTTTGTTTGTTTGTTATTGTTTGTTACGCTTTTACGCCTAAACTACTCGACCGATCATCATGAAATTTCGCATACACGTTATCATAAGTACAGAAAAGGACATAGGGTACCTTTCATTCAGAAAAATTGCGAATGTGAGTTTGTTTGTTTGTTTGTTATTGTTTGTTACGCTTTCACGCCTAAACTACTCGACCGATCATCATGAAATTTCGCATACACGTTGTCATGGGTACAGAAAAGAATATAGGGTACCTTTCATTCAGAAAAAATGTGAATGTGAGTTTGTTTGTTTGTTTGTTTGTATGTTTGTTATTGTTTGTTACGCTTTCACGCCTAAACTACTCGATCAATCATCATGAAATTTCGCATACACGTTGTCATGGGTACAGAAAAGTATATAGGGTACCTTTCATCCAGAAAAAATTTGAATGTGAGTTTGTTTGTTTGTTATTGTTTGTTACGCTTTCACGCCTAAACTACTCGACCGATCATCATGAAACTTCGCATACACGTTGTCATGGGTACAGAAAAGGACAAAAGGTAACTTTCATCCAAAAAAATGTGAATGTGAGTTTGTTAGTTTGTTTTTTGTTATTGTTTGTTACGCTTTCACGCCTAAGCTACTCGACCGATCATCATGAAATTTCGCATACACGTTGTCATGGGTACAGAAAATAATATAGGGTACCTTTCATTCAGAAAAAATGCGAGTGTGAGTTTGTTTGTTTGTTTGTATGTTTGTTATTGTTTGTTACGCTTTCACGCCTAAACTACTCGATCGATCATCATGAAATTGCGCATACACGTTGTCATGGGTAAAGAAAAGGACATAGGGTACCTTTCATCCAGAAAAAATGCGAATGTGAGTTTGTTTGTTTGTTTGTTTGTTATTGTTTGTTACGCTTTCACGCCTAAACTACTCGACCGATCATCATGAAACTTCGCGTACACGTTGTCATGGGTACAGAAAAGGATATAGGGTACCTTCCATCCAGAAAAAATGTGAATGTGAGTTTGTTTGTTTATTTATTTGTTATTGTTTGTTACGCTTTCACGCATAAACTACTCGACCGATTATCATGAAATTTCGCATACACGTTGTCATGGGTACAGAAAAGGACATAGTGTACCTTTCATCCAGAAAAAAAGTACTGTTCCTGACGGATTGAAAAAAATAACTGTTAGACGGTCGTCCAGCTTAACAACTCGGCCTACTAATATAAATAAATTAATTGCAACATGATGCCTGGAGTACACAAAAAGGGACCTGCGGTATCCCAGAAGAAAATCTGATATCCCGAATAAAAATCTGTTCCCGAGTTATTTTAGGCACATCTATCTTAAAATGATTTAAAATGATTATATTCAGCTAATTAAGCTCTGTCTGTTCACCCCGTTATGGTAAATGAAAAAATTGTCGTAAAAAGTTTGGTATTATTCATTTCAGCAAAAATAGCTCTCGAGGTATGATGCTACGACAATGTAAACTTTTAGTGTGGGACGAAAGTACGATGTCCCACCAAAAAGCTATAGAAGCGTTAAACCAAACTCTTCAGGACTTGCGAGACAGTACAGTTATAATGGGACGAATGGTAGTTTTACTGGCTGCTGACTTCCGACAAACTCTACCGGTGATCCAGAGGGGCACACATGCAGATGAAATCAAAGCCTGTCTCAAGTCATCAAGATTGTGGGCAAAAGTGAAAAAAACTCAGCCTAACAACGAATATGAGAGTCCACCTTTATAATGACGTAGATTCAGGACATTACGCAGAGACACTATTGAAAATTGGCGATTGACGTTTGGACACGGATGCTGAAGGCTGTATTTTACTTACAGGGAAATTCTGTAATTTGGTGGAAAATGATGTGGAGCTCATTGCTAAAGTTTACCCAGACTTACAACTAAATTTAAATTGTGATCATTGGTTGTGTGCAAGAGCAATTCTTGCACCAAAAAATGAAATCGTTAACAAAATCAACACTGACATTTTGAAAGAGGTGCAGGGATAAATAAAGGAGTATTTGTCAATAGATACAATCATGGACACAGAACAGAGCACTTCATATCACGCTGAGTTTTTAAATTCTCTGGAGCTATCGGGTGTACCCTTGCATAAACTACAATTGAAATTAGTTGTACCAGTTATGCTTATGCGAAATTTAGATGCACCCCATTTATGTAATGGGACGAGGCTTCAATTACACAATGAGGCAAAATATAATCTGTGCCACCATTTTAACAGGTGTGGGAAAAGGGGAAAGTGTAATCATACCTCGAATCCCAATAATCCCCACTGACCTACCATTTCAATTCAAAAGACTCCAGTTTCCAATCAAACTTAGTTTTGCTATTACTATTAACAAAGCGCAAGGGCAAACATTGCAGGTAGCAGGGGTGCATTTAGAAATGCCATGTTTTTCCCATGGCCAGCTATATGTAGCCTGTTCGCGTGTGTCCAATGCCCAGAATTTGTATGTATTTGTGCCAAATGGAAGGACATACAACATTGTATATAGGAGCGTCCTAAAATAATGATCTATTCTGTGCCCATTATTACAACGGTCAAGAACAAGCTGAGTAAATAAGGGATGTTAATTAACTGTAAGTAAAATTAAAGATGGAGTAGGATCTTCCAATTCGTAGCAAGGCATAACCTATTACTCTACTGACACACACTCCACTACTTCTTTTCTACTCCTACACTTAATCCTGATTTATATTGTGTAGTTTGTTTTTTTCTTTATCTCTACCTCTATTGACTAACAACCTCAATATGTTCATCGTTTTTATTGTCATATTCCCTGTGTCAATCGACAACCTGAATTTATTGATAAAATCTACATTAACGCGATCGAAGCCGTGGGCAAAATCTAGTAGTTATATAAATCTTTCTTGAATATCTGTAAATGGTGTCCTATAATTTGATAACTTTTTCTTCTTATTTAAAATTTATCATCTAATGTTAATATGTTCAAGACAAATATCCAAGAACTTTTGAGATTACTATGTGTAGAAAAATCTATAGCTATACTGGAGCGATATTAATTTGAGTTATTTAGGCTAGCGAAATATTTATTGCTATGATATTAAATCTGAAAACCATTGACCTTTTTTCACGTCCCCACTTTAAGTATATTCTTTCCATATATATTTGTCAGTAAGAACTATTTTAGGGTTACGTTTTTCTCTGTTTGAAAATAATATCTTAATTAATTTCAGGTCCAACTCTTACATTCAGTGGTCAAATACTCTGACCAAAGAAAGCCCCACATCTTCTGACGCTAAATATGCTGGTAAGTCATTCTCGTTTGTTGAGAGCTTTTGTTGTCTAAAGCTGGCTATGTCGATTTATGTTTTCTTTCAAATATTACAATATATTTTTTAGTTTTTGTCAAGATACCTTGGCAACAATTTTCAATTGGTTTTATTTACTTTTTCATTTAATTTGTATATTTTTCTTAATCCCCTAATTAATAACAGATACTAGACATAATACAATTAATACATTTAGCGAAAACAGAAATACAATACAATAATACAATCCATGCCAGGGCTGGCGAGTCTATTGAAAACACGTGCCCAGGATCTCAATAATTTCCCATGTTTTTTCTCAGTGAATTGACTAACCATCTCTGGCAAGATTTGCAAGATTTGGTAAGTTGCATAGTAGCCAGACGCGCGGCACTGCACATGTCGGCCTAATAATGGCAAGCACTTTCTGTGATGTAGGGCCGTTAATGATGAACCTAAGAATGTATTCACATTTCTAGATAGACTTGTGTGTTGTTTACTATTAACTGTGGTATTTTCTGCTGCCGTGTTCCAAGATGTCTAGGTGTGTAGTGCCATGCGTCTAACTCCTATGCAACCTGTTGTACACGCATGCTTGAACAGCTTTGATATCACGTTGCTATACGCCGAAACTTTGAACACGAATTATTTAATGGTATTAGCATAGCTCTCCAAATGTAAGTGGACAGGGATTTTGTATTACTTTTGTTCAAACAAGCTATATGTGCAGTTTGGGATGTGAGATTCTGAACACTTTCTATATATATATGTGTGTGTGTGTGTGTTTGTGAAGGTGTAGACATACCTTAAGAATATAATTACAACCAAACTATGCTGTGGGTGTGTGTGTGTGTGTGTGTGTGTGTGTGTATGTATACGTGTTAGATATTAAAATATAGTTTATAATGTAGCAATATAACAAATTTGGACAGCAGTGACTAGCCCGCTTCGAGAAAATTACATTTTATCCTAATGCCTTTATTATGGTCTTTACATTACAAGTGCTAGTAAAATCATATTCATTATTATATTTAATTGTCTTTTTTTTCTATCCTCTACGTGTAAGTTATGAGAGAATCTAGCATTTTCATACCCAATTAAAAAAAACTAGAATCTATATTATGAGAGTTTTTTTTTAGATGGTTCCAGAAATTTTTATATCCTGGATACTGACTACTCTAACTTTGCGGTTTGGTGGTACTGTGGTCCCAAATATAGCAATAAAGATGAAACTACTGGTGAGTTGACTTTATTCTAATTTAGTTACGGGCCAGATAAACGCTGTGTAACAGTTGGATATATTTAATATAAACCCAGAAATAATAGGTTAAATTGTATTTAATTGTTTTTGGTGTTAACGGTGAGCAAATTATATACAAACCAAATTATATATATATATATATATATATATTTTAACTGGTAAACAAATTCATCACAAAAAGATAATTAATTATAGATAGTTTTGTCAAAATTAAATTGATTTGATCAAAATTAAATGTATCTAGACTATCCAAACATAACCAAATATATATATTAAAAATATTAATCGTTAACTAAGTTAACAAATATATCGTAACCTAAATTTAAATGAACCAACAAAAGCTGTTTAATATATCCTTTAAGTTGAAAGTTCTAGCCCAAGGATGTCCTAGCTCTATAAAAAGTTAGGTGCAACATTGTATGTATATTTTTTTACTCTTTCATATGATGCATTTTTAAAAAAGCTTTATTTACCCATTTGAATATGCATAAATAAACTAATTTTATAATATGCTATTATTCACTAGAATATTTTTTTTATCCCCGCGTCTTACTTGCTCTACCTGTTCAGGTTGTACACATATATAATAATTGTTATAATGGCGTAGGGATGAGGAAGGACGCATTTTAGAGATAATCTACCAGCAATTGCGTGGAAGGAGAGTGGGAAACCTTTCAGGAAAAAGCCACCCTCAGTAGAACCAACCGGGATTTGAGCCCCGATCTCCCCGTTATCAGCAGGCCAATCTAAATGTAGTCCAATTTGGGTGTAAAACCATTTTGGAAAAAACAATCTCAGTACAGCCGACAGATTTTCAAACCTCGATCTCCCCATCATTGGCAGTCTAGTCTACTGCGAGAGTAGCACGTTAGACCACGTGGTCATCGAACCGGGTAGTGTAATAATTGAAACCAAACAATGAGATACAGAGTGTACCATAACCTTTGGGACACAATTCAGTGGTGGGGTGGAGGCACAAAAACAATTGATATAAATCATATATACACGTGTTCCATTTGACCGTGTCTCTGAGCTATAGTCATGTTTGTACTCCAGCAGTGTGGAGCTGTTTAACACCATAGGAAGTGCTCTAAATGACCACTTGGTTCGGATACAAGCTTGCAGTTGTTGTGCCGTAGAATGCCACACGCTTCCAATTCAAGCTGAAATCTTTTATCCAAGTTAGAAGGGCCAGTTTCATAGTCAGATTTAGTACGCCTCAAGTGCGGCGCTATACTAAATACACTAAATACAAGACGTCACCTACCTGAAATTAAATGGAATGGGCCATTTTCATATGCGAAACTGGCCCATTCCATTTTGGTCTAGGTAGGTGTCGTCTTGTATTTAGGGCCAGTTTCATAGTCAAATTTAGTACGCCTAAAGTGCGAGTCGATACTAAATACAGGACGACACCTACCTATACCAAAATGGAATGGGCCAGTTTCGCATATGAAACTGGCCCATTCCATTCAATTTCAGGTAGGTGACGTCTTGTATTTAGTATAGCGCCGCACTTGAGGCGTACTAAATCTGACTATGAAACTGGCCCTTAGCTAAACTACGTCCGCTTTAGTTAAACTAAGTAGTGTTAAGCTAAGTTAAGCAGCTAAGTTATCTAATTTAGTTTAATCAAATATAACTTTTACTCTGTGTGTGTGTGTGTATGTATGTATGTGTATGTGCGTGTATGACCTATACGCTGTACAAATATTTTCGAAACGATTAAAAGTTTGTATTATAATTATGTTAATCTATTCCCTTACAATCAACATACTATATTTAATCAGAATATATTAGGCTTTGAAAATATCACCTTTCTTGTGCTCTAAACCTTTAGATAAATTATCTGAATATATTAAGATTTGTGTTTACTATTGTAGATCATATTAAAACATTATAAAACCAAAGTTTAAGAACATCGATGAATTAATAAGAAACAATGTGCATTTCAAAGAGAAAAAATCTTTATACAAACGCTCGTTTTATTTTGGGAAGTATTTTACTTATTTAGAATTACTTTTGGGATCTTATTTTTAGTTTGAGATAGTTGTAACAATTTCTTTAAATATTGAACTTTTTTTTATCTGTAGTTTTGGATGTAGTGACCTTAAATTGTATACTTATAAATTCCTATTTTTAGATCACACGTCTTAGACAAACCTAAGAAAAAGTGTCAGAAAGACAATTTATGTGTTAAGTTAATATGAATGAAAGGAAAAAGAAAATATTAGAGGCAACAATTTGTTATCATTAATATTATTTATTCAATGCCTCTAATAATAATTGATAATAAATATTTAATCTTTTTAATTTTTGTTTGATCATGTTGACTATTCCTTTAATTGACTGTAATTATGTGATATATTCACAAATACTTTAATTAATGTGAAGGATATTAGAATATTAAGTAGTTTATGGATTATTTCAGTGTGAAAGTTAGGAAAAATATCAGGTATCAATCTTGTTATCTCCAGGAACATGTTACCTATGTGATTCTATCATCTACACTATTTTTAAGATTTCGTAAAGCATAATATAGCATTAAGTAAAATAGTTTAATAATATAAATATATTTTTTAATAATTATTATAGGTAAGCTTATCTAAGTAGTAATATTTTCTAGTCTATTTTGTATCAATGAATACAATTTAGTGATATTAGTTTGAAACATTATATAAAAATATTTTTTCTATGGACTTATTTAGCTAAATCAATATTATATACATGTTTATAAATATATATAATGGGCTGGAATATAGTTTAGCAAATTTATAAATAAGGTATAGCTTCCAGGACCTTTTGATATATAAATAGCTGTGAAGACCCACAAAACAAAAAATATCAATGGCTGACAAAAATAGGTTTAGGCCTACCTATAACGATTATTCCCATTAAAATTAAGCTAAGCTAAAATCATTAATACAATAAAATTGGTAGCGTTTTTTATTTAAATCGATAGGATTATGGTAGGAAAAATATACAAACATATATGTTTAAGATCAACATTGATAACGGTTTACTTACTATATTATTGGTATGATTTTATTGGAATTGGTACAACCTATCTATGAAAGGTGAAATCTGAAGATTACTTGAACTATCTTATGAATATATTAAAATAGTTTTTATAACTTTGTATCTGTTAAACAATGATCTTCCTCCAGACTCCTATTACAGCTGACAATCGCTGAACTTCTTGTTTCATATTCAGTACTAAGGTGGGATGGAAGGGGACGCGAAAAAAGTCCAGTGTTTTTTGCAATTTTTATGGAAAAACTTTTTTTAATACTAAATCAAATCAAATATGTCTTCAGTACAAACATTTAGATTTATTTTATGCATATGTTGACATCAACAGTTCCTGAATATCTGTCATGAGCATGAGAAACTTTTTAAATGAAGAGAAAAGTTGTCATTAGTTTTCTTGACACCCTTTACAGATATTCAAGCGAGGTCATCATAAGTATAAAATTATATTCTTTGTTTATACTGGAAGAATATTTTATTTTGGGGGGCATATTTTGCCATAAAAACTGCAAAAACACTAGCTTTTTATCGCGTTCCCTTTCATCCATTTCGACGGTTGAATATCTACAAATCTCTTTCCTCTTGGTTTCAGAGGTGACATGGCTAGCATCCCGCACTAAGTCACTGAGCTCTTCAGTTGAAGTTGAGGCCAATAAAGCTTTACCTTCTGGGGAATATGTTCTCTACGACCAAAGTGGCTGTCCTGAACACGATCATTAATCATATAGTATCTTTGGCTTCTTAATGTAATGGCAATACAGTGTACTAACTTGAAAAATCAAGGCTTTATTTAGTAATAAATACATTTAAATGCAACTGTATTACTGTGACTCTTTTTATATGCCTATCCATATAAAGAGTAGGAATTATAATTTATGTTATTCAAACATAAATTTTATAAAACATGCTCTGCTTCATTTGTATTTTAAAGTGCTATTTGTATAGTATTTTAAATACAAATTGTTGTCAAATAATATATTTTAGAATCCTCACTACAAAAAGTGTAACAGTTAAAAAATGAGAACATGTTCACATAATTTATTTGCTCATAAGTACAACTGATTATCAAAATGAACAGTTCTCGTCTTAATTTATTGAATAATAATTATAGGATATGCAATAACCTATTTTGATTTATATGTGTACAAAGTATATTATTTGGTACTTTAATATTTGCTATATAAAAAGTATCATCATCATCTTCATCAACTGTTTCCTGCCTGTGGCAGTCATTTTAGCCAAATGCCTCCATATCCCTCTATATTTCCACTATTCTTCCTCCTTTAATTACTTCCATTTTTCTCCTCTCACTTGCACACGTTCTGTTACCTGTTGCTTCCATTTTTTTCTTGGCTTCCCTTGCGGTCTTTTCCCCATAAACCTCATTCCCATGGCCTCCACTTTCCTAGTATCTCTTACATTCAGTGTCCATGTTTCTGCTGCATGTGTGAAAATGGATACAAAGTACGTCCTGTACAACACTTTTCTTCATAGCATTTCCCTTAAACACCTATAGAACTCTCCCTGCTGTCCTCTTCTCATGAGATCCTCTCTACTTCCACCTAGTTATCTACTCCGGGAGGGGAGATAGATGGAGCACTCTTGTTAAAGAGAAGGGAAGAGAATGGTTTGTGGTAAAATATGTTTGTTGGGGTGGGTGTGAGATGTGATGGTTGGGGGCGGGATGTGGGGATGTTGATGGGGTTATTAAGTTACTGTGGTTGAGAGTCCAGGGATGTGATGGGCTAAGTCACGGCACGAGCGTGTTTGAGGGGGGCTGTGTGTCTTCGTCTTCCTGGGAGTCTTGCTGGAGGATCTTTACAAAGTCCCAGGTTAGATGTTCCCACTGGATGACGGTGGAGAGGAATTTTCTAGGGTCTGAGGGGTGGCTGGAGACACAGAGGGAGGGTCGGGTGTATTGAGTGCGTGGGTAGGTTGAGGTAATGGATGACGGGGATAAGAGAGTGTTAGATGATGTCGTGTATCCGGCGTCCGAGGCTTTCTCGTATTTTTACCTCCCCACCCCATGGAGTGATTCATGGGTAGTACTGTGTTGGAGCGTGAGAGGCAGCCATGAGCCAGCCAAGGGTACTACCTCAAAGGTTAAAAAAAAAGCTTCGAACCTGTGAAGTATTTCTATTTTGCTTTATTGATAATTCATTGTAATTTTTCCCCGTCTTAGAAAATACCTTTTCCACAATTTGTTTTGTTCTTTTAGCGACATTTAATTATTATAAAAGCCTCAGCAACACCAGTAGCAATGTGCGGATCCATCGCAAAAGGAACGGGGAATGGTGAGATGCGTCTGCTCGGTGTGGACCACTCAAGTTTTTCAGTATCAGCTACAAAATTAAAGTTTGTAAACATTTGAGGATCTTCATTGTTTCATGCCTTCGAGTACCCACACTTTCAAGTACTAATAACACATTTGACCCGGTGTACATTATAATAATTGAATATACTTATTGTTTGCACTTCTACAGTAATTATTAAGATTCAAACTGTAAATGTTTACATAGCACTACTCTTGTTAAAGAGGCGTGTCAATTAGAAGTATAGCTTATTTATTATAATTTTATCTTAGGTATTTTAAAGTCATTGAGGGACATTAACATATTTTAAGTTATTTTATGAACACTTAACATTACTCAAATCATAATTTGTTAACAAAATGTTTGAGTAGACTAGACTGTAATAGTGGCTTAGTCACATCAAAAAAAAATTTTTTTTACATTGGTATAAATTGGGGGTTTCAGGTTTAGTTGATTATTATTATCATTATAATTTTTCATTTATAAGTGACTGACAGATATACACATTTATGATGATCACATAACTAAGAAATAACTAAAAGCAAACCGACACACAAAAAATTATTTTTTTAAACTATTTTCTCTCTAATAGGAAGTTTTCTTGGGTGCCCTAGGTCAACAAGCTTTGTAAGTAAACATTCCTTGTAGAATGTGGTCAATGGCGAGATGCAAAATATTTCCAGGCGAAAAACACTTGAAATAGCTTCTAAAGGCATCTAATTTTTAAACAACATTAGGCGAGGTGCAATCTAAATTAAAAATACACGGGGCAAGCAAGACCCCTTCAAATAGCTTTTAGGGATTTAAAAAAAAATTGTTGTGAACTATTTAAAATAACTTTTAAAGGCATCCGAATTTCAAGAATTTCCTGAAGTAATACTAGACCAAAAATCTTCTTGCAGCACAAAATTTCGAAATAATTCAGAGGGGAAACTACTCTAAATAGCCTTTAGAGAGTATAATTTCAGAACTTTGTATTAAAACCACCCAAAAAATAATGGCAACAGAACCGAGGTGTGGTGTGTAGGGGGTTATTACCCCTCTTGGAATAAGTTTCCCTTCCTATATAGATTTATTTCACACTTTCTGATATTCTCGAATATGAAGTTGAAAGATAGACTTGCATCAAACTTCAAATAACTTCTAAAGGTATTTAATTTTTCAAAATGTGACTGGTAGGGACCACTCCAAATAGTTTCTAGAGGCATAACATTTTAAACAATTTTCCGGGAGAGGGCCAGTCTAAATATATTCTAAATGTATAAATCATACTTGTGTTTTGTTTATTTAAGCATAGCCTCTTACTATTTGTACGGGTTGTACGCCTATGTACTAATTACGCCAATGTGTTTGGAAGTGGTAAAGTTAAATTTAGAGAAAGTGCACCCGTATTCACGTGGAGAGCAACTGTAAAACAGTTTAGTGTAAAACCACCTTTAGTGCACCCGACACGGATCGAACTCCGATCGCCATGTAACCGATAGGCAGTCTGCCAGAGTGACACCTTAGAGTTAGACCATGCGGCCCTCGAAGCGGGTAATAATTTTAAAATATTGGAAATCCATAATCACAAAACATGGCAATATCAAGCGATCGTTCTTTGTATCAGTAAATCTATCAGCAAGCCGTAACACACACCAAGAAAATTGCAAGGGGTTGTTCTCTGTATTGTATCCTATAACCTATATTATCCGCCTAAGATCACAGAGATACGTAAAACACTTTCTCATTCCGAAGCTATAAAATTAATAAACAGCTATAACGTAGATTTCAAAGAGCAGGGGACCAAAGCAAGGCTTACAACCTAAGGTTACACAATAAAAACTTTATTTGAAGTTAAAACAGTTTTAACATGAATGAAGACAAACTTTTTATTTCACAACAAAGAGGTTTACAAATAACATGAAACCTTTTAAAAACCAACCCCTTTCTATTTCGACCCCTTATAAGAGGGGAGCGGTGGAGACTCAAAAAATCCAAAAAGTACTCTGGCCCTTTACGTATAAAGAACTTCCTTGCAAAATTGTATATATATATATTTTTTTCAAGTGGTTTTTAAGATAAGTAAAAAAAAACCTTTCCCTCTACCCAACCCTTAGGGAAACACTAAATAAATAATAACTAGAAAATCCTTTCTTTCCATTTATTCATCAAAAAGACTGAACAATAGAAATAAAATCAATCAATAGTAAAAACATATAAACAATATATCATAACTGCATTGTTATACAAATAATTTTAAATCAATGTCTACACACACATACAATTTATGTAAACTTACACTCTACAAATGTATTCATGTTTAATTTTAAGAATAATCAAAAGTAAAGTATGACGCAGCTCTTGCACAGTATGGGATTTGCTTATATCAAAATTCATTAGATTCTTTAAGATATAAGCAAATGGGGGTATTGTAATGATATTGTTTTAGACCCCTCATAAATATTCAAAAGTCATGGATGAAGTGTAATTTCTCTAAAGTAATGTATGTCAAATTTCCTTTTAATACTTCAACCATGAAGAATCACGCGCTTTTAGCAGTAATGTCAAAGTCTTGCACCATTAAAATATATTTTTTCTTTAAAATATCAACTTCGTAATGTTTACCAAAAAAGCAAGTGACTCTAGCGCCCTCTACCCAATAGGAAGCTAGCCTTCACAACACCTGTCGCCAGGAGTCTTTCAATTAGTTGGTTTTGACACTGATGGCAAGGGGTTGAAGAGGCAAGGGGTAGGTGATATATAAGCCACTGTGCGTATGAGCACACACAGTACCGGTAGCATAAATCTAGAGAACGTATAATATCACAAGAGTGTCACTAACTTAAATACATAGAGTACACAGAAAAATAATCTGTTGTTCAACGAAAATTGTATCATTTTACATAATATCTCTGTACCGGAGGTATAATCATCTTAATAAACCGTGTGTAACATCAAAAGTCTTGTTTATTTAATATCATTATTGATAGTGTTCAATCACAGGGCACTGTCACGATTACAATCCATACCACTTTAATTAGTGCTCGATCACGGGGCAAATATCAGCTAATTAAACGGTAACAATTTTAATTGGCGCTCGACCACGGTAATAGAAATACCAATTATATCCCGATATAAATACCACCTCAACATACCTTTAAACCACCCTTTTCACCCCTTAGAGGTCTTTATGGAGTGAAATTTGAAAAATCCTCAAAAAGGGCTAGCCCAACTATAGAAAGGACCAGATGAATAGCCCATGATATATCGCGGGTGGATGCTGACGCGGCAGGTGCTACAGATGTGGCAGGAACCCAAAGGAATTTCTCGAGGAAATAACTTCTGACCCGCCTTGGTGGCAGAGTTAGCAAACGTGATAGTTTCTTGTTCAGCTAGACTGCCAAGGACGGGGAGATCATGGTTCGAATCTCGATCGGGTGAACTGGGGTTGTTTTTCTTAAATGGTTTTACCTTCTCCCTCTACATAAATGTGGGTTCACTTTCACTAAAATTGACCTTCCCAATTCCTAACCCATTCGCGTAATTAGTACTTAAGGGTATAACCCGAACGGGTAGTAGGACGCAGTGCTATAATTTAATTTTAGTTTAAATAACTTCTGCACCAGTTTTAGGATGAGATTTGTTGCCGATGGACCTTAAGCCCCACAAATTTGAATTTTAGCATCAAACACTTTTATCGAAAGGGTGCCTAGCAAAAAATATTTTACCGAAGAAATTTTATTTTTATGAGTTTTTGGTGATGAGTTATGATAGGGGGCAGAAACCCCTTATTTATTTAAAAATCACGGTCAAGAAATACAAGTATTTTCAGGGAAGAAACAACGACTGCATCCATTTTAGCAGGGTAGTTGTGCCTGGGAGGTATAAGCCCCCCAAAAGTTGAATTTTGACGACAAATACTTTTCTATCGAAGGGGTGACTAACAAAAAGTATTTTACCAAGTAAATTAATGTTTTATGATTTTGTGTCAATAACTTATAGCATGGGGGGGCAGACACCCCTTATTTATTTAAAAAAATCTTATAATCCGGACAACTAAGATGATGAGATCAAGCAATATGAAGATTTTCAATGAAGAAGTAACCTCTTAGTATTTACTATGCGTTGTAATATAATCTTAAAGGGGGCAAGAACATCCCCAGAAAAAATCCGTCTATTGCGAAGTTTAGGAGTTCACCCCTTGATCATAATGACACAAACCGATGATTTTTATGACCCTCCGTTTGGGCAGGCGAGGGCCAAACAGGTTTTCCATCTTTTACACTGACTTCCTTGGTCTGAAAATTTCCGACCGGGAGTTTGGGGGGCCTCGGAGCGGGGCGGGACCCTAATGTTCGTAAAGAACAAGGTCGAGAATGGGACGTTCCACTATTGAGAACTATCTTACCTCGAGGTTGGCCCATGGTGTGATGAAGTAAAGGTGAAACCATGCGCATGTTCTCCCACTCCTTCCTTCTTGTCGTGACGTCAGCTTCGGGGGAATCGGATAGCTGAAGAAGGGACAACTTGATGGAAACCAGGCAAATATACCAATGTTATAAAATGTTTTAAAAATTAGGAATCATGTCAAGTTTGGCAGCAATATTAAATATCTTAGTTTCCGAAGGATGAACTTAATAAAATAAAGTGGATAGTAGCATGTAAGAGGGAGCACAAATTTAATCTGAAAACTTGTAAGTAATTTTCTCTGACTTTATTAACAAATATAATATTGCAACGTTTGATGCTTTATAGATAAATTGTACAAACATTCATTAAAATATTATATATAATTTAATAGTAATAATAAGCTGCAATAGGGGTCTTCAAGACTTATAAAAAAAAATAATACTTAGCACCGCGTCTTACTACCCATTCGGTTTATACGCTTAAATACTAATTACACTAATGGGTTAGGAATTGGGAAGGTTGAATTTAGAGGAAGTGAACCTGCTTTTGCGTGGAGGGAGAGTAGAAATCCATTTAGGAAAAACCCTCTCAGTTCACCCGACCAAGATTCTAACCTCGATTTCCCCGTCCTCGGCAGTCGAGCTCAACACGATTGGTGCGTTAGCCAACTACGCCACCGAGGTGGGTTTCAAGACTTATAATCGCCGTTAATCCAATCAAAATCCAAAATCATGTAGAAGCTATTTTTAAATAAATGTGTTTGTGTCACCAGGTATTTTTACTCTTTTGAACTATATGCATATTTAACTATGCAAATATGCTAGGGGTAAAGATGGTTGAATTTAGAGGAGGTGTAGCCGTATTTGCGTGGAGAAGGAGTGGACAACCGTTTAGAAAAGGGCCCCACCTCCCACTTCCGGAATTTGACAATTGAAGCGGGTATATCTATATAATTTTTTGTTAGTATTTTTGCGTAAGGTCTTACTATTTTATTAGCATTAGTAGACCTGTATTTATAAAAAATATAATGTGAGCCTCATCTTTTTATCTGTTCAGGCAGTCCTCATATTTATAATAATAAGGTAGGAATTTGCGTGGAAAGAGGATGGAAAACCATTTAGGAGCAACAACGTAAGTAAGCCCGGTTGGTATTTGAACCCCAATCTCCCCATCACCGACAAAACAAACTAGATAAGACTGTTGACTCTGTACACGTTCCCAACGATGCAGGTGGATAAATATTTTTAATGCTTTTTTTCATTAAAAGTGGACAAACATATCAGATTAAACTGCAAATTGAGTATTTAAGTTTAGCAATACTGTAGCTTGTATTTTATTAATAGGAATTTTCTCTACTTTGTCATTTTAATTCGAGTGTATTATATTTTCATTGTTTTTCTGCCGTTGTTACAATTTGTCATTAGTTGTCAGTATTTTAAAATTTTAGACATGCATTATAATAATTCGTATTTCCAACAATGCTATGTATATTAACACCTTTACAAGTACGCTTATAATAAGCAAGCTTTACATGGTTTTCCTTCCTGTAATATTTCAACAATACTAAGTTATTGTTCTAGATAGGGGGTTCTCAACTGGTGGCCCACGAAGTTTCTTGTGAAAATAATCTACTGTAGTAAAGTTTGGTGTTTTATCCGAGAAACGGAGAGTTTTGACTAGCGTGGGAATAAATCCATGAAAGCTCCAAATAATTTCTTCCTTACACTTGCTGTATTACATTGACTTAGCAAATAATATATTTTTGTCAGAAAATTCGTTTGATAACATGTAATTAAACATGTTTAAATTATCACTTATTATTTCATTCACAATTAAATACCTTTTCTCATTTTTGTATAGATTGACAGAAATTATCCGATTATATTGTGGTCCGCCACTAGATTTCGAGGGTTCAACTGTGGCCTTCTGGCATGTGTAAGTTGGAAACTCCTGTCATAGATGTACACCAAGTGATTTGATTGTTTAGTTTGACATGCATAGGTGGTAACATGGTCTTAGCCTAATCATCAAGCTAATCTACTCTTGTTTGCTAGTGACAGGGAAGGTTGAGATTTGATTCTCAGCTAAGTGTGATAAGGGTGGGTTTTCATAAATGGTTTCCTCCTCCCTCCGTATTAAGATGAGGGTATATTTCTTCTAAATTTTACATTTCTAATATCCATATTATTTTGTGTAAATAAATGCGTACAGCCCAGATGGACGTGGATGAAAAATAAGAATGTAAAATTTCTAATTTTATATTTTTATAAGAGTATTGTAAAATATTTAAAAGAATTTAATATTTTTTCCTTCATATTTATTTTTAATTGTTATATTTACAAAATTATTTCTTCATTAAATTAGACTATTTCTTTTAAGTTAATTATAACATTTCCATCCAGCCACAATCTGTCCTGATCATTTTGCAGAAGAAGATTTCTAGAAGTCTTTGCAATGTCGTATTTTACTTTATTCTCCACAAAAATGCAGAAAGATAAAGCCATTTGGAATAAATTAACCATTACTCATTAGTAAACTGCGCGTTAAATTGTTTTTTACCCGAGAAACAAGTATACAGTGTTTATTGTCAGGTTTACTCATTAGATATCCATTTTAAACTAAATCGTTAAAGAGACCTGCAAAAAAGATTGAAATTTAAACAAATCAATTTTCAGTAAATTACTCTTAATTTAAGAGCTAGCGCCTGAATAAAAATCCTGAGGTATAGCCATATTAAATATAAATTTCAAGTTTGAATAAAATTCATTAAATATTTAGGATCAAGACCCAGGGAAATACATAATTGTTGACTCCATTTTTGAGGGGTTTGGGGCATATTAAACGCAAGGATTCGTCACAATTTCAAGGTTGAAAATTTTCACGATTGCAATATCTTATATTTATATGAGAAAGGAAAAACAGTAATTTCCAATCAGAGATTTAAAAAAAAATCAAAAGAGATAATAGATGTGGCCTTAATATTGAAGTTATAAAATAGGTGCTTATAATGCAAAAGGAATATAAGTTCACTTAATATTGGTTTAAAATATTTTAAATGTAGAATACTTTGCTTTTCTTGGCTACATATTATATTTTGTTTTGTATTGTAAGCAATATAAGTTTTTCTTGTGCTTTAATCGTTCAAGTCAAGGATTTTGTTAGAAATTCATAATTTAATTTAATATTGATGAAGTTAGTGAAACAAGACGTGTTCTTTAACGTGTGTATCATAATATTTTGAGTAGTAAAATATGAATCTATTGTTTTTGTTATCCTTGTTTGATGAATTTAACAAGTTCGTTCACTTTGCATAGTAATGTTAAAATATATGTAATTTTATTATTTAACACTCATATTATTTTTACTATAAATGAGGTGGCCATTTCCAAAAGGTCTCTTGTCCAAAATTTTAAAAATTGAGTTATTGGTTCTACCGTATTCAGTATAGGCTTTTCTATGAGGGAAACCATTCATCTTGTTCCAAAACACACTCTAAGCCCTCTAAAAACGTATTTAAAAGTAGTGCTTATTTCCAAAGTGTCTCTTGTCCGAGCTATTAAAAGCTAAGATGGTGGTCAACTGACATACAAGACTTAAGAAACAGAATGTCTTTAGTCCAACATCATTCCACTATGAAATCCATGGTATTTTTTTTCAAAACCGTCTCTTGTCCTTAGACTCTAATAATGTAACCATGGATAAAATAGAGAAAAATTATCAAATAAGCTTTGTTTTACGCCTTTACGTTTTAAAATTAATATAGTGGCAGCCCTGACGAACAGCTGGAAATAAAAATAGATGTGTTTTGACGGTAGGTTATGTTGATTAGTTTACTGTAAAGTGTGCAGTTTTTCAAGCTATTTTTCTGTGTTTGAGTGCTTTATATTGATTAATAATAATTAATAATGGAAGAAAATCTAATTCAAAGGACTGTTGTTCCATGTTCTAAAGGTAGAGGTAGAAAACAGGCAAGAAATGTAGAAATGTGGGCAAAAACATTAAAAACGATAAAACTCTATTCATCTAAAGCTTTACCACGACTTCCTAAATGTCAGCATAATGGTGGTGCACTAGAATGTAAAAATCTTTCTTTACAAGATATTCGTAAATATCATCAATCATTTTATTCTGAGAAAAAGAAAGATGTTCAGGATAATTTTATTCTCAAATATACTATTAGTGAAACTCCTAAAAGAAAGAGAGCAAGAAATGAGCGGAAACAAACTACATTAATGTGGACTCGCTATTTCATTCCAAAATCTAAGGATGGGCAGACAACTCAAATTCAGGTTTGTAAGAAAGCATTTTGTAGTATATTGGGTATTGGTGAAAAACGGGTACAACGAGTTTGCAGACGACATTTTTCCAGTGGAAAACTAGAAACTGAAAATAGAGGGGGAGACCACAAATCCCACCTATTTGTAGATAAAAGGGGGGCTGTTAAGTCTTTCATAGAGAATCTTGTTCCTTTAGAGAAACATTACTGCAGGGCTGCAAATGCTATGAGACAGTATTTACCTAGCTATCTATCAATAGCAAAGCTTCATCGAATGTACAATAATAATGCAGAAAAAGATCTTAAAGTGCCCTATTCTTACTTCTTCCACATTTTTACCATAGAGTATAACCTAAGCTTTGGGTCCCCAGCTGTTGATAAGTGTTCCAAGTGTATACAATTTGAGTTAAAATTGAAAGCAGGTGACAAGACTTGTGAAACAGATTTCATATTGCACAAGAAGAGAAGTGAGGCATACTTTTCCTTATTAAGACAGAAGAATGAGGGGGAGATTACGCTTACGTTTGATTGTCAGAAGAACCAAGTTTTGCCACGAATTCCAGATCAAGCTGCCTACTATTGCAGACAATTTAATATTTACAACTTCACCATCTGTGAAGGGACCTCCACAGATAAACAACCCAAGGAGAAAGTTTTCATCTACACCTGGACAGAGGGCGATGCTGCAAAAGGCTCTGCACAAATTGCATCAGCGGTATTTCATCGCTTGCAGAACACAACCTATACAGGTATTTCTACTGTTAGGCTCTTTGCCAATGGGTGCGGAGGGCAGAACAAGAATTCAACAATGATTTGCATGCTGATTTATTGGCTGGTCAAGTTGGCACCGTCTCATGTGAAGGAAATTCACCTTTTTTTCCCAGTACCGGGTCACTCTTACATTCCTCCCGACCGTGTTTTTGGGAGGATTGAACTAGACCTTAAAGGCCACGACACAATAGTGAAACCAGAAGAGTACTTGGAAGTTTTTAAAAAACATGGAACAGTTCTGAAATTGGGTCAAGACTGTCCCATCTATGATTGGAAGAAAGTGTTTCAAGAGAATTTGAAAAAGCCACAGCAGTGGCACTTTAAGTTTTCTTCTACCAAAAGATTTTTAATCTCCAGAGGACAGACTCCAACGGCTTCAATTCTAGTTCAGGGTGAACCATTTTATTATACTAACTCTGGTGTACCAAGGAAGGTTTTGAAAGCTAAATTGCAAGAAACAGACTTCAATTTACCACTTATTGAGCCTGGTGTCCCGATAAAACCCCAAAAGATTGCGGATGTAAAGAAACTGTTAACATTGCATTTCGGTGAAGAATGGGAGATGATGGCAGATCTCAAGTTCTATCGTGAAATTATCCAGCGGAGAGAAACAACAGAAGACCAATCGGAAGATGAACTTGAAGGGGGCATTATGGAAGATATAGAAGACTTTTAGGATTAAAGGTGCTTTAATAATGAGTTTCTATTATATTTTTTAATTTGTCATTTTAAGATTGTAAAATTAATTAAAACTCAAAAACTTTTTCTATAATTTTTAATTGTTTTTTATGCTATATTTATTAACTTTGGACATAAACATTTCTGATCTGAGTTATGTGGTAATTTAATTTAAAATTTTGTTTTTATTTTGATATAATTTAAATCAAAATGTTTGTTTAATAATGTTTCTGTCAATATTTTTATGCAATTAAACAAACTATATCCTTCACCTTGTAACCAAACTGTCTCTCGTCCAATGTTATTTTTTTCCAAAACGACTCTTGTCCTCTCTTTTGTTCCAAAACGACTCTTGTCCAAACTTATATAATTAATAATTAAAAAACGGTAAGTAATAGAGAGAAAATAACCGATTCTAAGACTCTTGGTAACATTATGAATAGATAAAAAAAATCTTTACAAGAGATCGACAATATTAATGTATTTAAACGTTTTTCGTGACTTGCCGAAAAACATGAAAAAGGGACAAGAGACCTTTTGGAAATAGGCACCTCAAATATTCTAAAAGATCGCTACATACTTCTACATTAGTCTGTAGTGATTTAGACAAGGTATATTGTTGAAATCTAAAGATAACTTTAGAACGTGGCATAGCGCGCAATGCTCGCAGTAAACCAAGTCCCCCTAAGCTGACGTCATGCGCAGAAAAGGACGAGTTTTAGGGGTCGGATGGTTTCACCTTATTTCCTCCCACTACGGGGTTAGCCGATAGTAAATTCACAAAAACAATATTTTTATACAAAAATCTTTGTTTCCTGATTAGTAAATAATACCCGTGGTAGGAACCTTCATTTTAAATTTCAATTCTCTATGTCTGTTGATTCAAAAGACACATAAATTAATTTGAAAACTTTCACCCCCCCCCCTTTTTTTTCACACCTCAGGGGTCTGATTTCGCCAAATCCCGTATTATCTCTTGCTTACAGTCTAAAAGGAACATTAACACAAAATTTCAAGTTTTGTGGGGGTTGCGGTGATGAGTGAGTGAGTGAGTGAGTCATTCAGTCAGTCAATTAGTAAGTGAGTGGGTTTTGCCTTTTATATACTATATATATTATTATAGCTCTCCCGAAATAATCAAATGATCCAAGCGGCTCAAGCCAGAAATCTGTAATCAATTGAAAACGGCCGTGACAGCCTATGTACCAAACAATATTATACTTGAAAAAATGTATGTCATTATTCTATTATTTAATATTAGTGATTAACGTTTTTACCTATCGCAGTTTACAATAGTCTGTAGCTACTAACAAAATCGAAACACCTCATCTTTTGAATTTTGTAAGTATGATTATATTGTAGTGCTTATTTGTCTGCAACATTACTCTTTCGCATGGTCTAACGTACTAATCTCGTGTTGGTACGACTTCCAAAGACGGGGAGATCGGGGTTCGATCCTGATCGGGTGCACTGAAGGTGGTTTTTCCCTATATGGTTTCCCACTTCCCCTCCACAAAAATGAGGGTGCATTTCCTCTAAATCAAGCCTTCCTAATCCCTAACCCACTAGCGTAATCAGTACATAAGCGTATAGCCCAAACGGGTAGTAAAACGCGGTGCTAAAAAAAAATATGCAGAAAAATTATATCATGTTATAAAAGGATTTTCTTTAGATTTTAGTTAGTACCTTTTTTAATAATTTTACTACACAAGTCTACAACTACTATTTTAGACCCGCCTCGGTGGCGTAGTTGGCTAACGCGCCAGTCGTGTTGAGCTCGACCGCCGAGGACGGGGAGATCGAGGTTCGAATCTCGGTCGGGTGAACTGGGGGTGGTTTTTCCTAAATGGTTTTCCACTCTCCCTCCACGCAAATGCGGGTTCACTTCCTCTAAATTCAACCCTCCCAATTCCTAATCCATTAGTGTAATTAGTACTTAAGCGTATAACCCGAACGGGTAGTAAGACGCGGTGCTAAATAAATAAAAATAAAAAAATACTATTTTAGCTATTATTATTATTATTATTATTATTATTATTATTATTATTATTATTATTATTATTATTATTATTATTATTATTATTATTATGACACTGGTGTATAACCAGAACGGGTAGTAAGACGCGGTGCTGAAATAAATTACATAGCTTAGAGCTAACATCCATTTTTTCCCCCAAGTGTTTACTCCTTTACATTTCTTTCTTTTTGCACCATCAATCGTGTACTTCATTTTCTTGCCATTCTTCTCAAATAACAATAACGCAGAAAAATAAACAATACCTCAAAGATATCACTGTAAAAAAAAACACTCCCTCAGCGTCTCTAAAGAGCCGTCGCTCTTTAGAATGAATGGAGGCCATGTTCATTCAACTTATAGTGCCAGCATTGATCTCTATAATATAACTGGATGGACATCTGTGGCTGAAATTTTCGAGCGGTCGTCTGCATACCATTGTGTAAGAAAAATGAAAACCTTCGGGTATCTCTTTCTCTCTTACACCCATACAAGGCAATGTGGCAATTTAACATCATTCATTAATTTGATTGAATATATCAGATACATCAATGTGTGAATGGTTAAATTAAATAATTATGTTAGTTAAAGCTTTGAAGAGCATATAAAAGTTCAAAACTGGTTCGTTTTTTCTTTAAATAAGTTGATGTAGCCTAATATATATACGATTATTTTTGAAGGAGGCTCGCTTGTAAGGCTTTATCTCGTATCAGAATCCTACCCTATAGTTGTATTTAGTTAGCATAAAAGACCTTCCAGAAGGAAATTTCTACTTCCGTTCTAAATTGCCGTCAATCCTATCAAAATATTATATATATGATAGTATTCTGGTACGATATAAGGCTTTACAGATTGGGATTATTACTAAAATCAGGGTTTAGTAGATACTGTACTTCCTACAAGCCAATAACCTAAATTATCATTTGAACGTAAGACTTTTACACAAAGTATGTCATTCAAACAAATGTAATACAGTTTTTAGCTAACTTGTTTCATTATAGTTATCGAAATTTCAACATAATATGGTTTCTGAAAAATATGAGTCAACTTAAAAAAAACAAGTATTATAATAATACTTTCCACAAGCTTATAACCTAAGTGATAGTTTGAATATATAGCAACTATACAAAGTTTGTCATTCAAACAAATGTAATCAAGTTTTAAGATACCTTGTTCATTATATTTATCGAACTTTCAATATAATATTGTTTATGAAACCAATATACAAGCTAATAACCAACTTTAAATATAAGTGTAGTCCTGGCAGACTGTAAACAGCATTGATGACAATTATATAAAAATTGAAATATCTAAGGTTTTATTCGTATTTGTACAGTATTACCTGAAAAACTGGATTGTATATCCTTTAATGTAAATGTTTCTGCAGGAAAGTGTGGTATAATACTTCATTATTTTCAAACAATAACACTTGTATTTATCAGAGACATTTTTTGCATAAGAACATTTAAAGAAACCGTTAAATCTGTCCCTCCCTCAGTGTAGCAGACGATACACTTGAGCGTCACGCCTTTGTCCTTGGAATGTGCATGTGTATGTCCATCCAGTTATATTATAGAGATCAATGAGTGCCAGTCTGTCAGGGCCAACCCAATGTTGCCAACTCTATAGTCTCTAGCGATAGTACATGGACCTGAAATGGATTTATTTTTACCGGTAGGATACTACTTTCTGACATTATATTGATAAACCCACCGATTTTCATAAAAAATATATATAGATAGATAGATATGTAAAATTTGTTACTTTATAGCAGAGCCACAGGATACTACTTTTAGAAAATATCCTAAAATTGGATTGAACAGGTTGTGAAATTATATCAAAAGTAGTATCCAGATCGTACAGTTGGCAACACTGGGCTGACCAAAGTATCCCACGCCAACAAGAACAGATGGATCACGGAAACCGTAGATGGCGCTAGCTACCAGAAAGGTCTTGCGGGAAAATCATGCGTTTGGAAATAATATAAGTTCTCTCGAGAACGAGTGATATTTTATGTTGATATTTTCAACACCCCTTCTAAGCTAATGTATCGATGTATATCTTTTGTTAAGTTTTCTTATTTTTTGTTATGCAGCCGGCAGTTATCTATTGAAAAAATGTCAATTTTATCGATATTGGATCACTGTTAAAATTATAGAGGAGATATGTATTTACAAAGTATAACTTAATCAACATGCTTCTATTCTTGAACAAACCGTTTCCGACCAAAAATCAATTTAAAAACAAGAAGATAACTTGTTTTTCCCACGTTTCTGCATTTCCACGCCAAATGAAAAGGGCCAATCGGCTTAAAATGTAACGGGCTGTACACACAAAAATAAAGGAAATTAAAATAAATCGCAGTTTATTAACTCACTGTGAAATTGTTGCATACTGGGTCACTTTAATCCAGTGGCGGCTCGTGACTTTTTTTCATGGGCGGGCACAAAATTGAAAATAAATAATAATTAATAAAAATATTAACTCACCTCTTATTTACTATATTTTGTAATTGAAGTCCTTGATATTTAAGAATACCCCAATAACTTTGTTGTCGAGATCAGAAATTGAATTAATACATTTATTTCGACTGATAGAACTGCTAAAGCATTTAGTGTTTTCCGTCATTGTACTCCTCAAGAAAGTCTTAATCCGTTTTAAGGTAGAAAAACACCTTTCACATTCACTTGTTGACATTGGTGTAGTGCAATTAATGTCCAATAGTTTGAAACTTTCAGATAAAATCTCACGCAGGCTATTTTGTGAAATAAACACTAATAAAGATAGCACACCCTCAACTTCGCACATATCATCACGATTGTAAATTACATTCAATTCACTCTTTAATCTTATAGCGTTTAACATGAAATAGGATGTAACAGTTTCGTCAAAGAAAATTTTCGGAAAATATTCTTGATAGTTAAAAAAATGAATGAATTGAATAATTTTGTTGCTCTTAGGTGACTTTTAAAATCAAATCGATCCTTAATTTGGGTTAGAATAGTGTCACAAACTTCTTTTGCAGCAGTAGTTCTACTATCGCCACCGGTGGATGAAGTTTTCTTTCTTTTTTCCTCGGGTTCTTAAACCTCGTCGGTACCATTTCTAATTTTTTAAATTTGTATCTCAAATTGTTCTATAGCTTTCTCAAAACATAAGCTATCAATACCACCCACTTGAATTTGATTTAAAAAAATGTCTACGTGTGGCATAATTAAATGAAATTGTTCCAGCCAATACATGAATTCTGAACTATTTAAGTGGTTCAGTACAGGGCTATATAGTAAGGGCTGTCCCAGTTCTTTGATGCTAACGCTGCCGCCTTGGTTCCGATAGTTGGAGGGGGGAGTACTGGCGTGACGTCACCGGCCAGACACAGCGCGGCGCCTGCCAAATCACTACGTGTTAATACAATAGTATTCCAATGCGTGATGTTTAGTTTAAGACCATTTTCAAATCACTTCATGGCGAGGAAAATTCATACAGCAGACAGAGAGGTATCATGAAAGAACTTAAAAAAAAAGACTATCTAATAAATTTCTAATAAATTTCTAATAAATTTCCTCAAGTGTGTGCACAAGCTATTCATGTTTATGCAAGAGTTAGAACGTTCATTAGAATTAGACATGTAAATAGAAATAAGCAATTTAAGCGAAGCGAAACTAAGAAAGCTAAGAAATGGATACAATCCAAGAAATAACAAATACATGTAAATTGAGTTCTTTATGCTATAGAGTACGCAAGTTATATTATTATTATTATTATTATTATTATTATTATTATTATTATTATTATTATTATTATTATTATTATTATTATTATTATTATTATATTATGAACAATATTATTAGAGGTTCTTGTAAATTTCAAGAAGGTTTGGCTTGAATTAATTCTATTTACTACTTTGTATAGTGATTAATATCACTAGTTTAAATATTATTGACGGACCAGTCTTTCTGACAAGCCTCATTCAGTCTATCTAAAACCAGGCGCGCTAAAATAGCTCGTAACTAAACACGTCAAACTGAGCAAAATATTTAAGCTACAGAGATGAGTCTTATATCTAAATAAAATTCAGTTCATGGTCATCATTTTGTACGCTTGTACTACCCATCTATATCAATTAGGAAAAAACTTTTCAACAGAGTGAAAATGTGTCTGCTATAAAACTTCATTATAGTTCTTTCATTAGAAACCCATTTTTTAAAAGCAAACCAATTGGAATATGAGAATTTTAATAATTTCCTCATGTCTTAAAAGGTTTTTATAACAAATTCTGAAAAAATTACTGTGATTGTTCGAGTAGCTTACGAGAAAATGTGAGTTATGTTTTGGAACTTTCGAGCGTTCTTTGTGTGTCATTTGAGCTCCATCAGGCCGGTGACGTCACGTCTTGAATAAGAGAGGACCACCTCCAGAGCCGTAGTGAGACAGCCCTTACTATATAGCCCTGGGTTCAGTAGGCCACTTGCTTTATTTAGTGTTTTTGAATCTACTTTATCAGAGTCTATGATTTTTTCTAAGCATTCCCTAAATTAGTCTTTGTAGTCAAATTAAGTATTGACTGTTCTGCTTTGAAAACTCCAGAGAGTTGGAACCGCTCGTGGTAACCTTTACTTAACAATTTCGTCAAGGAACGCTGTTCTTTTAGGTGAAAAGGAAAAAAATTAAGAGAATGCTTATAAATTAGCGAAAAAGATCTTAACTTTTTTGTTACATTGCGCTCCTCGTTACATAATTAGGTTAAATTGATGTGCTTAGCAATGTACAAAATAGTCATTTGGATATATTTGTTTTATGAATGGCTGAACACCATTATTTTTTCCACTCAATTAATTTGTGGGATGGAATATTTAATTTACTTTGAAGTTCTTTTAAAATGACCTTGGATAAAATTTGTGCTGTATATCCAGATGGTTTAGTAAAAGACCCAAATCGTTCACAAATTTGCCCATCAAAAACATATCTAATTATAATTACAATTTGTTGTTGATTGGAAAAATCAGTAGTTTCATCAACTTCAACTGCAATAAAATTTGCTGAATTTATCTGGGTCTTAACTTCAGCTTGATAAACTTGAAACATTGAATCCAAAAGTTCATTTTGAATGGTTTTGGAGGTACCGTTAAATACATTTGATTCTTTCAAATGCAATGCAAGAGCCTAGTCTAGCTCAGCTGCAAAATCAATTAAACCTAAGTAAATACCATGATTACCAAACGTAACCCTCTCATCATGATCACGTAAAGCTAATTCAAAAGCCACACAAAATTTAATACACATTATTGAGCGACGTAAAATGTATCTGTTGCTGTTGTCACCGTTTTCGTTGTGATTTTGTTTTTGTTGAATATACGCACTACTTAATTGCTCCCGAATATCTATTTTGCCCAACACATTGTAGTCCACTGCTGCATTTAAATGATTTAATGATAGCTCATGCTTCTTAGCTCTTTCTAATAAATGTTTTAAATCAGAAAAAACACCTTTAATCCATGTAGAAGATTCTTCCTTTGAAAGCAAACAAAATAAACAAAATAATTTGTTAGTCACTTCACACCCGCATATCCATTTTATTAAAATGTATATGATAGGTACGTGATTTATTCGAGGAAGAACAGTCTATATTTAAAATTGATACTGGCCTGCCTTTATTCTTAACTAAAAGCTTGTCATCAAAACTAATGTTATTATGAATATGTACTGCACAAAATTGATTTCGGAATTCATTTTTTAAACAATCAAAACGTTGAACGAAGAAAGATAAAAAAATTAGCCTACAGCTTTAAACATTCACGCGCGATTGACTAGTGACAAAACACGCTGGTTAACTGTTCTTCGGGGATGGCCCGAAAAGGTGAAGCTTGATCTTGAACGGACTGACAAGTATTCGGCTACTTTACAATGGATGGGGATGCGAGCAGTAAGGGAAAAAATATGTCCTTTCTACAGCTGGTATTACACTATCATATTTTTCTTTGATCAAAGAAATAACACATATTTTTTGATCAAATATAAGTTATGATAAAACATTTGATGCAGTCTTTGATAAAAGATGTGTTATCACACATCACATTTCTTTCAACGTTTCTACAATTACAATATTATGTTATTTCTAAAATGAGCTCGGATAATTTAGTTTTATGTGCAACGGCTGTGAGTCAGAATGTGATGATCTCGTTGCTGTTAAAATGAAAATAAAAAATAAAATAAATAAACAAGTACGTCCAAAACCCCCACACCCGCTTAATCAATTTGTACAAAAAATTATTTACTCTTCCCTCTCTTTTCTCTTAATAATTTTTAAGCATTTAAACAAATTACAAAGCTATCCACTGACAAAGCGACCTCAAATTTTTCCAAACCATTAAACTGATTATGTTGTAGCGTGTCAATCTTGTAAAGTTGACAGCTACACTATTAGGCTACGTAAAAATACGAAATAATAATAATTATGTTGGCAAAATCCAAAGGAGATAATTAATATACTTCAAGGTCCACCTTTCATGACTAGATGGGGTTGGATATAATCACGATGTCTCCAAAAGAAAATACTAGTATGTAAAATGGACACGTGGTTGCATAAAAATACTAAATTGTGATAAATATAATAGCAAAACCTGAAGAAGAGAATTAGATTTTAAATATTTAGTAATCATATGCTTCAAAACTTAATCACCGTGACTGGATGGGATCGAATACCGCCAACATGCCTTCAAGCAAAATATTCAACAAGTATGGCGACAGGGTGCTTCCAAAACACATACGCTCGCTACAACACCTGAGATGGAAAAGAACTCAACTGAGTTAGGCTCGCTCCCACGACCTTCGAGCGCCACTGTTGTTGTGGCGTTTCTTCGAACCTCCCCTTTACCTCACCCCTCAAGCTCCAGTCCCTCCTATCACCACCAGTGCTTTTACGCCTTTTATATTTCTCTTTTTGTTGTTCCATTCTAGTCAGAGAAAGGGTATAAAATAAGTGCCTCTCGGATTCACGACACAGTAATCTGATCACCTCGCATCGTCGAAGAAGGAACTTCTGCTACCTCACTCTACGAAGGAACCAGTGGCCATGGAGTATTGGGCGTGGGATTCACCACCGCGCTGCCTAGGAGAATCCTCTTCGATTTTCTAAGTATAGAGGCGACGTTAATAAGTCCATCTGACTTATGGGTCTAGTGTGAAGACTAAATAATGTTTCCCAAGTCTTTCTGACTTTTTGTTTATCAGAATTGTGTCCTTCAGACGTAGTACAGTCGAGGCGACTATTATGTTTATTTAGATTTCTTGTTTCAGTCAAAGTGACTAGATTTTGTTTTTGTGCTCTGCCGACTTTGTTGGCGTTGTCAAAGTAACTTTAATGTTTCCCAAGTCCTTCAGACTTGTTATATTGGTTCAACTGACTATGTTTTTTCTATGTCCATATTATATAGCTTCGATATAGGAGCCTTAAGCTCAAAATGTAATATAGTCCAATTGGTTGCCATTCTCCACTAGCATTATATTTCCCTGTTGAGTCCCTAAGACTACACACCGGTTATATTTTTGTATGGCTGCAACCAGGTTGTCTATCCTTTTTCCAGGACCCAGTTAGGTTAATGTGTTCAATGTGTTGATTCATTCTTGTTGCCACGGTTCATGTGGTTGGGTGGGTAAAGCGCGGATCTCCGCTAGTTTCCATATGGGGTCCGCGCAGATAATACCCTTTTTTCTCTTTGCCCCTTTTGGCATCTATCGTCTGAGAATTAGTATTTAGTATGATTTAAATTAGTGTTGTACCCCAGGGAGCGGGTCACTTAATATATGTACTATTGAATGCTCTGGCAGTACCAATAGAGAAAGGACCGGCCATAGTAATATTTTGTGTTGACGCCTGTTTGTTAGCCATCTACCAATGCTATCAAGAAACTTTTCCATAACTATGTATTATTCTATGTCTCTTAAGGACTTTTCTTAAGTCCCAACCAAGCAAGCTAGCTTAAAATTACAAATGTGCTAAAAATACAATAGGTATATAAGTATATAGGTGATAATTACCTCACTGTTTTTCTTTTAGAATCACCTGACTTTAGCCTGGCGCCAGTCCAGCTGTATTGTTATTGAACATTGCTCTTCAAGCCTACGGCATTTGATCTTGCTGCCTAGAACAGTCGTTTACCCTTGTCGCCACAAGACAATTTCAATTTGGATCTTATAACTTACGTTCTTGTATATTCTTTGTAATCAAACATTTCTTTTATTTTTCTGTTATATTAAATCTATTATTGTTATTATTTTGTCTTTCTGATTTTAAATATTTTCCTTGTAAACCCATTGTACAATTCAAGTTGTACCAAATGGTGCAATGTTGTTAGTATTTTTTTTTTTAAGTCTTAGAATTGGATTTAATATTTAGGTATTTTTTTATTTATAATAATTATTAAAATATTTCATTTGAAATATTACATTTTTAAACACTAAAAATACATTTAGTTGAAAAGTGTCCTAGGATATTTGCGCCCTACATTCATTTCTATTATTAACTGTCTCTCGCGTCCAGGTTAATACTATCAGTTGCCATTTTCTTTGATAAAACCCTAGAGTATGATCTATAGCGTAAACCTTTGAACAAATATTTCCTTTGATAAAATATATTTGATGATTCGTCAAAGTTACATCACATTTCTTTAAGAAAGAAATGTGACCGTGTAATACCAGCTAGCCCTTCCCCTCCAGTGACGTGCATCCCCTACTCTAGACAAGACGCCTCTATCTCCAAGCTTCTACTCGCAGGAGAACACTCAAATAGTGTACCATTTAGAGCTGCGCAAAGCTGTTTTGAGCATACCATCCCTTCCCTCTCCTTACTCTTGTCCGTCATGACTTGGGGAACATTCAATACTGTGCCCCGATCGGGAAAATAGTTGATTCGTTTGGAGGTTTTCGCTCAGCAATTTTAAATGTCATAATTATTTTAAGAAAAACTAGAAAAAGGTTTATTTTAATTTTAATATTTCCCTTGTTTATATAGCTTAAATATTATTATAGCTTATAATTGTTTGTATAAATAACTTGGTGTTTAGGTGGGAGGGCATGTTCTCTTGTAACCTTTAGAACGAGCCCCCACTGCTTGAATCCTGCCAGGCTGGACGAAAAAAAAAAGAATTAGCGGACGCTGCATCAACACCGTGTCAACTGGGACAGCAAAATAAGATTGAATATCCACAGTGCTGCCTTGGACTCCAACCAACTGTGGCTTATTGTTCTGGACGATTCTATCATGTGCAAGCAAACCTTTCCTTTCCCACTACTCCTTAGACGTCAGATCCATTTCATATATAATGCAGCGCCTCTCGTGCTATTATTTATCAGTTGACCTTGTAGGGTGCCACCGACGTCCCAAAGACCTGCTCGGGTAAGCGAGAGGTGTCAAACAGTAGTTTGGGAGACTCTCACCCAGCCCCCCATAAAGTAGTGTCTCCATAAGTAGGTCTAAAAAACCCTTATTTGGTTTCCCAATATACCTTCCCCTCCCCCCCCCCCCCACTAGTATTAATAGTAATATGTATTTTATTTGTTTCAGAAACTTGGCGAAATGCAACAATCCGTTTGTTTTAGTATCCGAAACCACACGGTGGTACCAATTGGTCGGTACGTATTGGAATGTGCTCTCGTGCTCCCCTTCAGGGGGCATCAGAGTATGCTAATATGAGACTGTGTGACTGAGACTGGCTATTTTTGTATGCAATTCAAACAACTCGTCTCATTAGCATCCAGGAGGCTTCAGTTCAACGTAACCTACAAGTAGTGGTCACGATGGTTGTTCCGTCGATCTCACCACCTCACCGCAGATTATGTAATATTTGTTAAGGTGCGGTCGCATAGCTACTAATACACCATAAAAATGACTAATTTGCGACCGAAATTCTAAACTAATAATGATATACTTTTGATTTTTTAAATTATGACTTTATGGACACTTTTCTACATGGCTAGTGAATTATATAATTATAACATTTTTAATCACATAAACCTATTCCCTGGGCTATAAATCGGTCATTAGTTACATAAATTTAGATTTATTACCAGATATGGGCGACAACCCCTAGCACACCTACTCAAACCAAGAGAGGAAGTGTCTGGTAGAACTCAAGATTCAGTCGGCAGTGATACTATTGTTCACTTGACAGGACAACACTAATAGCCTTGAAAACTGTCCAGAGGACCAGTTAAAATATTTCAGATGTTTTTTTCTTCTGAATATTAAAAAAAAAATCTTTGCACACTAGAGAGTAAACATACATCAACATTATTTCATAAAATATATCATTTAAAATATTATTTTTCAATGGGGATTTTTAACGTGAAATTTATGAAAACAAGGATTATATCAGCACACGACTTACAAACTAGCTTTTAACTATGAAATACATAACAGTTTTCTAAAGTTAAATTACCGACTTTACCTGGAATTGAAACCGGGAACCTTAGCATAGTAAGCACACATGCTATCGATGTAGCTAAAATGTCAGTTAAAAAATAAAGAGAAATGTTTTACGTAAAATATGATAAACCACTTTAAATCAATGTTAAAAAAATAATATAATGCTCAAAGCATAGCTGTGGTAAAATAATATTCGATACCAGAATTGGATTCAATTCGAATGTTGCGCAAGTTGATGCGCCTTATGATGACTCTTGACATACAAAGTATTAAATTATTTACATTTATTTTGTATTGAAGATTGAATATTTTTCTAAAAAACACAATTATTTCTATGCGTCTATAATAATTAACTTATTAGTGTCAGCATAGCCTTTCAAATTGTTCGGAAACTATATGCTATCCGTCAAGTAGACCAGGGTTGGACTGGGCCTCCAAAAGTGTGTGAAACTTGGATTTTAAAGGAAGTAAAATATTTTGAACCAATTTTTTTTTTTTACCCATTTACTGTAAAATAACTCTACGAGTGCAGGTAGAATTCAATAATATTCATTAATAAAAGATATTGGTAGTCACTGCAAGTACTTCCAAAATAATATTAGTTTTGCTTTCCCCATGTGGCTCAAAGCATCGTTTAATATTGTAAATTTCATAGGCTATTTTTAATAAATATAGTATAAAGAAAACGTCATGGGCTAGGTGAATTTTTTTCACAAAAGTGAAAAAACATTTAGCATTTAAGCAACGAATTATACAAGCTATATCCTTAGCAAGGATCCTCGAACTATTTGGATACAGCCTGTCTCAACAACCAGGGGGGTTGCACGAAATATATATTTGGGAGGGGAGGGAGTGAAGCAGTGCTTTGAGCTAAATATCCAATTGAGCTTAAATATATTTATTTAGATTTGCAGATATAATTCAAATCATGTATTTTATATTAAAAAATTTAACTGACTTAATTACAGCTGTTTCCAACATTTTGTAGTTTAAAACCACAACTTTTCTCTCTGTGGCCATCGCGACTCTTTGATAACTTAAAAGCATTCAAATCCTAGTTTTTAAGTTTTTTCACTGTATATTACTACCAGCCCGGATTATCTAGAGTTAACTACACCAGTGGGATAGGTAAAATTTAGAGGAAATGTACCCTTATTTGCTTGGAGGGATATTAGGATAAACTACCCCTGGCCAGAATTAAAATCCTTACTTCACTTTCACCAAATAACCAAACGAAAAGAGCATGACATTAAACCTGCATGTCCACTAATGCTTGTTTTAATTATTATAAATTGCTTATAGTAATGATTATATATTATGATAGCAGCATTACAAGGCCGCCACATTAAACCAAGTAAGCAAGAAGCTATCAGAATGGAAGAGCCAAAAGGAACCTAAGCAGTAAATAGGTCATTTTTAGCATTTTAACAACTTACATTTCTATTAGAATTATACATCTTCCTATGATTAAAATCCTTGAAAAAGTAAATATAAAGCTAAAACCTATATATTGTGACCTCACACAAAACAAGCTGCGACCCTCAGGTTGGAAACCGCTGCTTTATAATTACACAATTGGAAGCAATATTTAACTAGCAAGTTCCCTAAGCTGCAGAATTCGCTCTTCACTTTATCAAAAAATTAGCAATTTGGCTATGATTATTTAAAAATATTTTCAAATGTAAAATAAAGCATTAAAAAATTGAATTTATCAATATTTCTACAGTATTTTGATACCTATCTACCAATGTCCTGCTTCATGACCTTATGGAAGTTGCCCTAAAATGTTAATACTGGTACGTCAATAAACTATTCAAAAGTATTGTAATTTAGCATGGGAGGGTGAGGGGCTTCCCCTGACATTTTATTAAAGAACTTATGGCAAATTCGAAATCAGCACCCTAAACAACATGGTTACAAGAAATTTCATGCAAATCGAACACCAAATAACAAATTAAAAATGTATCACAAATTTGAAAACGTTAAAAAATTCTTATTTTTTGTTTAATGTAGTTTACTTATTTATTTATATTTAGCACCGTGTCTTACTACCCGTTCGGGTTATACGCTGTAGTTTACTTAATCAAATGAAAAATTAAATGAGTTATAACAATGTAACACAGCCCTATTACTCCTCTTCCTTCATTGTTGCTTTGAGTATATTTAAATTGCTTTCATGAAAGCCTATTTTAGTAAACAATGAAATAAGATACATCATATCAATTCAAACTAGTATGGATACTTGCTAGAAAAAATAGTGTGTATTTCAGAAGTCAAACACTAACACTAACCTCAATGTCCTCATTTCATCAGTTAGAGCTTTCGATAAGAAAACAATAAAATGTTGAGTAACATTCATTGCATTAATGCCCTCAAAATTTAATAAAACCCTAATTAAGGCATTGGCTGTATAACATATGATAATTTGAAACATAAAACTGCAACAGTCTAGCAGCCACGAAAGTCACAACTAAAAACACTAAACCATAAAAAAACATTGGCTGACAATGCTGACACTTCAAGCATTACTGGCTGAGTAAGACTTTGCTACTGGGCAACTCATGTTCCCTTATGATTTGTTTCCATACCTCATTCAGCATACACTCACTGGCCGTTGTCTCTGCCTACTGACAATGGTACTACTTGATTAAAGCTTTCTACAATTTACTACAGAAGGAATCTCTGTTCAATGTTTGATGATTTTTGAAGTTGGGCTTTTTTGTAGAGTAGGGGTTTACAGTTGGGAAATTTTAAATTTGTCTGTACAAGTCTGTGGTTAAGGATTTTCATAATAGAAAGCTGTTCATGATGATGAGAACAAGGCATTGTAGAATTATTAGGAATAGGAAGAAAGGTTTTATAGAAGAAAATATGCAATAATATATCACTTGGATGTGAATCAATTTTTGTTTTTGCAAACTTTTAGGATTTCATCATAAGAAGTTAGTGGATATCTTAGCCTTGGAGCAGTTGCGCCAATGTTGCAACCTAGTGCGGTTGCGTGGGGTCACCATGACCCTTACTTCTGTAATTTATTTTAGCCCCTTTTTTTTTCAAATGTTTTATCTAGAAACAATATTTTATCCAATTTTAACATTTAACAGTTAATTTTTTTAAATAAATACGCATTACAAACTAGCTAAGTCTAATTTTGAAAAGTCAACAAAAAAAAACATCCAAAATGTTCTTCTTTAGTTCTTTTATTTTAACTCATGATTTTGTTTATTTATTTTTTCAATATTATTCTAAAACATTTTTATGAGATGAAAATATATGATTTTAAACTTTTTAACCCTTCACAGAAAAGTTAAATGACTTACAAAAACACTCAGCGAAAGTGATCAATATAAAAAAACTGATACAAAGAGTTTTTTTTTTAGTTTCAAAACATAAAAATATAATAAAAATAAAAAATTGTATTTTTTAGTCGATTGTCACCTTTTCTTATTAAGTCATCAGCTTCAAACATTTTCAAGACACTCTTCATATGTGAGCTTCCCATGATTCCCACAAATGTACTTTAGGCACAATAGGCAGTTTGGTAGGTCTTGTTTCCTGAATTTGATGGACATTTTTCACAACGTTTGCGTTTTCTTGGAATTTCTGCAGCTGTTGTTACTTCTGGGAGGTGTGGGTGTCGTTCTTGTACCAAGATTGCCACGATATTAGCTTCAACTTTCTAGGAAGCTCTAGATTTTACAGTAACACAAACGGCAGGGTGATCCCAAGAGGCTGTGTTCTCAACAACCGCTAAGAGGTAACTGAGCGGTAATCATACCTTAAGTTGGTGGAGGAGAGGAAGCAAGGAAGCTACTCGAAGGTAGGGCCTAAAAATAAGTTTGGTGGTGGGGGGGTAGAATGGAAAACAAATCACGTTGGGTCATGATGACCCCGCGCGACCATTCCAGGGTTAAGGCTAAAATCTTGAAACAATAGCCCAATAGCCATAAAGACTGCAAGGTCAATATTGGGAGAAAAAAACAAAATTACAACAAAAACTTTGGAACAATTCCCTAGTAGGGATTAAAACCCCAAGCCTCCATGATACCAGCAGAGCAGACTAGATGAGCCTTATATTTAGTCTGTATACTTACTGATGGGTGTTTGATAATATTTACTATCTAATGTCTATAGATTTGCAATAACTAACTAAACAACAAAATGGCAGTTAGTTGGTTTGACTTATGTGATTAAATTTCACAAAAGAGTTAAAAGCGATAGCAGATTAATATCACCCAATATTTGTGTATTTACTAAGTTACTAAACTATTTCAAATCTTTGCCATTTAGTTTAAACTAAATATTTTAAAGATGTACATGCAAAGTCAATAAAACAGAATATGTAGCAAAACTTAAAGGATATTCAAGATTTAAAAAAAAATTTAGATTCAAGATTTTTTTTTCAATTTTTCAAGTGAAATTTGGTTTAAAGATCTAATATTGGTTTTTGGTGGTTCATAATCATTTATAACTATAGGATGATCTCAACAACCAGGTCCCAGACCAGAAATTTAACAATTAACTCATCATCATCATCACCTGTTTCCAGCCTGTGGCTGGGTCAGTTTAGTAAAATGCCTCCATCTTCCTTCATCCTTCCCCCATTCTTCACTTAATTGAATGTATGAATGTAATAAATTAATAGATTATGAGAAAGAATGTTAACATTTGGTCACTATTTCTATTTTATATTATTATCTTATATTTATATTTCCACTTATGTTCATAATTTTTCCCCAAGATTCAAATTGGAGGTTAAATTGGAGGTTCGAATCCGAGATTTAGATTCGTAAAATAGTGGATTCAACCCAACTGTAGTTTTGCTATAAGCTCATTTTATCACAGCTACAGGCATACATCGCTAATACAGTCAGTTAGGTATCAGACCGCTGTAAAGCACAGAATTTTTCACTTTCCAGTGCATATAAAAGCCTAAAACCATATTTACACTATCATTTATCAAGTGTGCAATAGCACCAAGCCAAATAAAATGGTTCAAAAATAAATATAGTATATTAAAAAAATGCTACAAGTGTTTTGCTAATCTTAAAATCGCCAAAAACCTTTGCAAGTGCAAGAACTAATTGAAAAGTGGTGTATTAAAATTTTAAAAGTGAAGTGTCTTAAAGCGAGGTACGCCTGTGTGTCAGTGGTGCTTAACCTGTTGGTGATCCAACTAAAGATTTTTTCAACTTTTTTATTAGTGTCAGTAAAGGATTTTAACTAACAAAGCAAACTTTGAAGTGCTAGTCTGTCAGAGTTATTTGTACAAATATTGTAAATTATGTTTTAAGATCAGTCTATTTAACTTGAGAGATTAACCCACTTCGGTGGCTGCTTGGTTTGACGCACGACTTTCTGACTAGACTAGACTGCCAATGACGGGGAGATCGAGGTTCAATCTCGGTCGGGTGTAATGAGGGTGGTTTTTCCACTCTCCTTCCACGCAAATGCGTGTAAACTTCCTTTTAATAGAACCTTCCTAATCCCTAAACCATTGGCGTAATTAGTACATAAGCATATACCCCGAACAGGTAGTAAGCTAAAAAAAAACTTGACAAACTACACTGTATCCCTATCTTATAACTAACCATAGTGGAACAAGACAAGGTAAGCTTGCTAACTTTTGGGGTAAATGAAGAATACTTCTAGGTGTATTTAGTGATAAGTTTATCATCACTTTGCTATCGTTTACATGAATATTATTTTTGAAGGATAAATATGCTAGAAAAAAACATCTTCAGTTTCAAAATAGTTCAAAATATTAGTAGGGCAGAGCATTGTTTGGGACCTTCTTATCATCCACCATCAACTGTTTCCAGCCTGTGGCCGGGTCAGTTTAGTAAAATGCTTCCATCTTCCTCTATCCTTCCACCATTCCTCCTCCTTTAATCTCTTCCATTCTTCTCCTCTCACTTGCACACTTTGTTATCTGCTCCTCCATCTCTTTCTTGGCCTACCTTGCGGTCTTTTTCCTACATACTTCATTTTCAACATTTTCTTCATCATTCTCTCTTTTTCAATCCTATTTCATGCCCATACCATTAAGTCTTGCTTCTGCTACTATCTCATGTACTCCAACAACCTCATTACATGACCATACCATCTCAGTATTGCTTCCGCTACTATCTCCTGTGCTCTAATAACCTCATTACATGTCCTACTAGAGATGAGTCGTTTGCGAACGAATGGTTTAAATTGAACGGTTCCTCAAGGTGAATGATTGAACTAGTTCACCTTATCGACATGAACTAGTTTGAATTGAATGACACAAGACAATCGGAAGACTCTTCGGCCAAAAGAAGTTTTTTTTCCCTTCTTGTTCAGCAAATCTACCTCCTCTGCGTCCCCCCACCTTCTCGTCAATAAAACCAAACAATAAGCAACATTGTTATCACAGGTAGAGGTGGTCTCTAGAATTTAAGAAAAAGGCTACAAGAGGCAAATTTAAATGCTTCCTTAGAAACTCAAATATTTTAAAACTACTACGTGCTCTAAGGCAGCACACCGCAACCTATGGCCCGCGCGCTAATCCGGAGCGCCTACATCGTCGACCATTTGCTAACTAAGTTTAATGTGGCTTGCTCAACTGATGGTACCGACTTATGAGGAAACTCACATTCTAAAAGTAGGAGAAGTAGGGTGTTTGGCTTTAAGGTGTCTCATTAAATTCCCGGTAGAACCACAATCTAAAGTGATGAATTGTCAACAATACCCACACTTTGCTTTTTTGTCTTCAATTTTGGAAAAGTGATCCCAAAGTTTACTTGTTCCTTAGTGTAAGCAAATGTGCATTTAAATACAATTATACTACTGAATAGATTACGTAATTAATCAGATAAATAAAGTGCTACCTCTAATAAGTTTTAGATTTGATTCACGAGCATAAATAATACAGTAATTAATTTAATAAATTTTAAAAACTTCTCCCTGGAAACAGGCCTTTGATGCGAAGGGATAGTTCATTTACACAATATTATTCTCCAAATGGTACCGTTAACTGACTGATTTAAAGCCATAGGTCGGTCACAAACGATGATCCACTAGCCGATATCAGGTCGGTCGCAAACAATGAGCCACTAGCCGGTATCAGGTTGGTCGCGAACGATGAGCTGCAAAACAAGTACTCGTTTGCAAACGACTGAACGATAAAAATGAACAGCTCATTTCACTGAACTGAATCACTTTAAGCTGTTCCCAAGAGTGAGCTGATCTGCCCATCCTTATTCCATACCATCACAGTCTTGCTTCCGCTACTATCTCATGTCTCAAACAACTCATTAATAACCATACCATTCAGTCTTGCTTCCGCTATTATCTCATGTACTCAACATCCTCATTACATGCCATACCATCTCAGTCTTGCTTCCTCTACTATATCATTTACTCCAACAACCTCATTACATGTCCATACTATCTCAGTCTTGCTTCCTCTACTATCTCATGTACTGCCTGTATCCCAACTCTTTCCCAGATAACTTCATTCCTAATCTTGTTTATCCTCGTTATAGCTAAAAAAAAAACTGGGAACAAAACCGTGGAACCTTCTACGGTATGTAAATGATTTTTTAAACAATTTTAACATTTTTGAATATTGTTAAGTCCCAAAGAGAGTTTTGTTTTAGGACTATAAACAGTTTTACCAAAGCATAAAACATATTTCCAACGAAAAATAAAAATAGATACAAATGTTTAAAAATCTTTCAAAAGTTATAGGCATTAATTTAAGTGATAGGCATAACTTTAATCAAAACCAAATGTTAATTTTACTTATTGATCCCAGATTTGGAATATAAGTCCAAATCTTATAAAACTTAGTAAACATAAAAGAAATAATTTAGTAAAGTAAACCTCCTAAGTCGCAAAAATAGATAATCTATCTAAATGTTAGTATTTTTTGCTAAAATAATTTTGCTATACCATTTATACAATTGAATTAAATGGAAAATAAAATATTTAAATCTGGTTTTTAAGTGCGTCCTAAGTTGGAATAAGCCACCAACAAGTAGTTTAAAAGCTCTAAAAATAATATTATTGCAAAAACTATAAAAAACATATTTAACTTTTGACTAGGGATATTTGAGACTCAAAAATATATTTAATTCAAAACAAAAATCCCAATCTTATGTCAAAGTTAAAAAACGAATCTCAAAAATTCAAGAAATTTGAAAGGAAAAAATAACCTTAAGAAATTTAAAAAACCCTGGGAATTTTGTATTTCTAATAATACTGTAATTACTAGGGCTCTGCGAGTACTCATATTCTGAGCTTCGAGCCAAACTCGTCTCCTAAGCTCGAGATCGAGATCGAAAGTTTGTAGGCTCATCATTTTCGAGCTTCCACTTGATGTACTTAATAATCTATTTTTAAAACACAATAGTAAGCATAGTCTATTCAATAGAGATAATATCAGCATTTAAAATTGTAAATCATTTGGTTACTTAACAAATTGTTAAAAATTAATTTCAATTTTCACATTAATAACGTAATAGAGCTTTAAAACCATTTAGACCAGTAAATTTATTCAATTCAATTCAACATGTCGTCCATTTAGAATTATACTTGAATGAAGTTGTTTACTTGTATTGCCATGACAAAGCAATGAAAATAAAAATAGCTAAGAAGATTACTAAATAAATTAATGATTCTTTTTACTATTTTTACCTGGTCCCTTTCTAAAATAGTAATTTATGTTAGATTAAAAACTTAATGTCAAGAATATATTATTATATCAAATGTTTTCAAACCTAAGATATTTAAAATTCGTAATAATTAATACATTTAGCTACAAAACTAGCTCTAGTTTAATTACAGAATTATGTTGGTTAACCTGTTTAAAATCAATGTTGATCTTATTTATTGCAATACATATTTTACCAAATTTACCATATTTAAATTAAAAAAGCATTTACTATTTTATATTGTTTGCTAGAAATATTATTTTAGTAATATTTTTTAATTTTAAAGTATCAGCATAAACTTTTATAAGCATTAAAAATTGAATTAAAGTAATTTCTCAATAAAATAATGTTTAACGAGAGCCTTACAACACGCATGTGCAATTGCGCATAGAGGAATGGAAATAGAACAGAAGATGCACGATTACAATAAGGAATAATAAACGAAATACGAAACACTTCAAATTTCTAATTGTTTATGATTCTTATGTTTTCTTAAAGGATTAATTAAGTTACTGAAGCATATTTTGGGAAAATATTAACTTATTAAAACGGAAGTTTTATTAATTTTTTATTAAGACAGTGTAGAAACACTCTACAACAATGAAAAAGTGATATTGAAGGAAGCCAATCTGAAAGGAAAGTTAGGTTAGGCTTAGATATAAACAAACACACTTCTCTATTACTTCCTCCAATTTTACACTTCCCACTTTTTCAAATTTCCACATTTGCACATCGTTTTGAATTCTCGAAAATATTTATTTTTCATATGAAGAGACATTAATGAAAAAGGAATATTCCCAAAAATTCAAACTAAAGTGCAACTGTGGAAGTTTTGAAGAAGTGGAAAAGTTTGAGAAGACATAAAGAGAGAAGTGTTTGTTCCCATCTATGTTTAACCTAACTATTCTTTCAGGTTGTCTTCCTTCACGATCACTTACTTTACATCATGTACAGTGTTTATACACTGTCTTGTTATACATTTCCAAGTCATCATGCAATTATTAATTTTATTAACTTTTTTTTATAATTGTTAGTGTAATTTTAATTTCCTTAAAGACATGAGTGTTGAAACTGTTATATTTTTTATTAGATTTTTATTTAAGTGTTGTTCTTATTTTTAGATTGTATTTTAAGTGTTATTTCTAATTTAAAAGCCGGTATTTCCATTGTTTAACTTTTTTTTTTTCAAAATCATTTACTATTTATAAAAATGAGTGTTCATTCATATTTTAAGAACTTGTGTTTCAATATACTTTTTAACATTTAAAATTATGAATATACAATATTAGACTTGGGAGCTTTTAGAAATTCTCTACTTGAATGAAAAAACCCAAGCCGCAGACCACTAGTAATTACCCAAAAATAGGCTGCATTCCCCAAAAAATAGCCTCTGTTAAGTAATTTTTGGTTATACATTTTCTATCTCAATATTAAAATTTGACAATATAAACTGTTACACTAAAAAATTAAATTATAAATGGTTCACATTACAACTTTAATTATGTTATTAATTTCAAGGAAAACCTCTTTTGTCTTATGATGTAATTTATATTTGGAAGAAGTTCCACATTTCCTGTACTGTCTTCTAAATATAAATTAATTACATTCAAACTATGTTGAGATAAGTGTTTGAATTAACTATAAAATAATCAAAAGCAAGAACCAGCCCAAATGTCAAAAAGAAACTTTAGTACTTTATCAACTATTTATTTACTTAATAAACATAATTTAAATTTTTCTACTTCCAAAGAAAGTTCTCTCATTTCATTCTCACATCTCAAAATTTTTTCATATTCTCGTCTTGAATTGAAAAAGTGGTTCTCGCACATTCCTACTTTTGACTCTTGATATTATCTTGAACCTTAAATCTAGAATATCCAGATTCAAGGTATTCAAGGAATTGAAGATCTGATTTCTAGTTTTTGTATTAATAAATATATTTATTATTTTTCTAATTTACCATGCTTGTATGCTTGTTCAACTTTGATGTATTTTATTTTGTGAAAAAGAAAAATTAGTATAACTATTACTATAGTAAGTTATCTTATGTTTTACAAACCCTAGGTACCTTGCAGACAAGCTAATGGTATTTGATGGCACTATCATCACATTAAGTTACACAACATATAATAATAAAAGTATTTATTGTTTACTTTGCTCACAACTATTAGTTGGAGGCCCATGAGCATTGTTATCCTGTGGAGAGACATCAGAACGTACCAAAGTACCTTTAAGTCTGTAGATCCTCCCTCTTAGATTAGGCGGCACTTGATTCAACCATGACGGTACAGCAGGGCTTCTCTTGCCTGTATATGTGAGTCTCGCAACCTGCCCCTGTGGGGTAGATGGAGTATCTTCACACAAACTCAATAATGACTTCAATTGGTGTGTTCTCTGATGACTCGATTCACCAATGGACGATTGTGTTCCCGGATTTGTTGCAGCATCCTCATTAAATTTTCCACTGTTGGAAACATCCTGTGTTTTAGCAATTTTATCATCTTGTGATGGATTCCTTTCATGCTGAATATCTCCACCGTTCTGAGAGGGTTGCACAACAGATGCGCTCAGATCTACAGATGTCGGTGTTAAGGTTGGCGTGGCGAAAGCAATATGTTTGAGTGGTAGCAAACCTCCATAAATTATGTTGGTGTCTGTCACAGTGTGGGCGTTCCTAGGATGAGTAGTATGCTTGTGTCGAGAATCTACGGTTCTGTCATTCATATTAGAACATATTGCCACTTGCTGATTCGTGCAACTAGGTCTCATTAGTTGTAAATGTGAAATTAGATGTTTTCTTAAGTTTAAAGTTGAGATGGATGGTAGCTGTGCGACCATTTGAACCTTCCTGGGCAAGAAGATTTTTGGTTCAGTTGTCCTGTGACACCGAGGAGAATCTTCATTGACAGTGTTACAGTGTTGTATCTGCCCACAACTTGTATTATTCTGTTGTTGTAGAGAGGAGGAAGGTCCGAGGATGTTTCTAGCCATGAGAGCAACAGGCTGAGGTGTGTTTCCACCTTGCTGTAAGACACAGGGCCTCAGTAAGGCTGGGACATGTCGAGGTGGCAAGGTGGTGGGGGCGTCTCGACTGACGTGTTGGGTCAGTGAAGGTGGTCTGATGTTACTGTTGGTATCCTGCATAGTTGAACTAAGAGGTGTGTCAACATGTTGTGTCCCAGATGACAGGCCCTGTGGGAGCAGGTGTTGGAAACGAGCCAATTCAGCCGGTGTCACTTCTCGAGCATCTTGATCAATTCTGTGCACTGGTATTTGGCCAATCCTACGAGGTCGCAGCAATGCCGGAGATGTGGGTTTCATCTGGAGCACCTGATCAATTTGCTCCTATGGACAGTAGCACGTTTACACAAATGTAAGAGCTTCTAAGAAAGGAGACAACTAATTTATGGTAAATTTAAAATAATTTGTTAAGTCCTTGCTTAGAAGAAATTAAAAAGTTTATATTGAAAATATAAAGCGAGCCAATGGTGATCAAAAAAAAGTATTTGTTTTCATAGGAAGTAGTAATTTCCTGTTTGTAAATTTCCCAAATAAGAGTTTTTTTTACATGCACTATTGTTTCCAGCTTGTGTTCAGTTTTTTATTCAAGCCATATATTTTCCACTACCGGCTTGCTTGGCCTGTCGTAACTTCATATGCCTTATAATCTTACTTAAGACTAGAATAGACACAACATCCAGTCCCCAGCCTTCAATTTATCAATGTGAAAGGTTAAACCCATATTTTCACTGAAGATAAATTTTTCGGCCATGCCGGGAATCAAACCCAGGACCTTTAGCTCAGTAGGCAGACACGGTACCAACTGAGCTAAGGTGGCATCCAAATATGAGTATAATTGTAATTTTTATGTAGGCTAAGAGCTCTAGTTAATTGAAACACCTTTAGAATAAAATAAATACCACTTGATGGTTTACATACTTGAAGTGTGATTTGATGTAAAAAGCTGTCTGTGTTTAATTCTGTGTCCGTCTTTTGTTCCTCTTCATCATTGAACTTTTGGTCAGATTTCTTCACTGTCATCTCATCTATATCAGGTACAACCTATTGGAAGAAAAAAGAAAAATATTATTTTGATGGTTTAACGACACTAATTTATAAATACAATACTAACTTGATCTGAGAAGATACATTGTAAAAACTTCAAGCGTGACTTTTGAGGGTAATTTAAACTATTTTTAAAGTTTCATAATTGTGTTTTGGTTTTGGTGCCACTTAAAGATAAAAATAATATTATTTGTTTCGAGACCTATCAGTTCTGAAGAGGATGGAAGTTTATATTAATTTGCTTGTCAATTTATTTCCATACAAGGATTATTACAATTATATGACCAGTACCATGAGGTAACAACTAACAATATTATAGCTACTATTGTTAACAGTCCATGAGGTAACAACTAACAAGATTATAGCTGCTATTGTTAATAGTTCATGAGGTAACAACTAACAAGATTATAGCTGCTATTGTTAATAGTTCATGAGGTAACAACTAACAAGATTATAGCTGCTATTGTTAATAGTTCATGAGGTAACAACTAATAAGATTATAGCTGCTACTGTTAATAGCCCATGAGGTAACAACTAACAATATTATAGCTGTTACTATTAACAGTCCATGAGGTAATAACTAACAAGATTATAGCTGCTATTGTTAATAGTTCATGAGGTAACAACTAATAAGATTATAGCTGCTACTGTTAATAGTCCATGAGGTAACAACTAACAATATTATAGCTGTTACTATTAACAGTCCATGAGGTAATAACTAACAATATTATAGCTGCTACTGTTAATAGTCCATGAGGTAATAACTAACAAGATTATAGCTGCTACTGTTAATAGTCCATGAGGTAATAACTAACAAGATTATAGCTGCTACTGTTAATAGTTCACGAGGTAATAACTAACAAGATTATAGCTGCTATTGTTAATAGTTCATGAGGTAACAACTAATAAGATTATAGCTTCTAGTGTTATTACATGGTGTCTACTCAACTGGACCAATGAAATCCCCGACCTATTCCCTGATTTCCCCTGATCATTTCCTAAAATTCCCAACTAAAAAGTATGTCACATCCTTCTAAATCGCCCCCCTCCCCCACCACCCCTCATTTTTCTATTAATATTTTGTTATGAATAATAATAAGTTTAAAAATTTAAATAAACTTTTTTTTTTAATTTGTATTAACAATGTTTACTAGGAATTAAAAATATATTTCACAGCTACAAACAAAAAAATGTTTGTTTGAATCACATTATAATTTACTGATTTAATGACTATTATATTTCATATTTTGACTAAAACAAAATTTTCCCAGATTTTTTATTATACCTAATTTACCAAATTCCCGACTTATTCCCATTTTTTCCCAATCACTTCAAATTCCCGGCTAATTCCCGTTTTCCCTGATTTTCCCGGATGGTAGACACCCTATATTAGTGCATTGTATTGTTAATAGTCCATTTATATGGGAAATTAGTAATGCAATGACTATTATATATATTTTTTTTTTTTCAAAAATTCATTTCCATTCTATACATATTAATTTTGTATTTTTAGTTTTTATATTTATATTTATTTTTCTTCCTCTCTTTTTTTATAGTTAGTTTGCTCTTTTAGACAAATGAGATGAAAATTTCCCCTTTCCCTTGAAGAACTCCAATATAATAAAACCTAGGACTAGAGATTAAGTGAATCTGTTCGCAGCCAGCAATGTAAAGTAATAGCTGTGTCCCTCTCTATCCAGTGGCAGCAGTTATTTTCCATCCAATGAAAGGGTTGTAAAGACTGGACAGTAATGGTGTGCAAAGCTTCGAAAAGTCAAAGTTGGAGTCGAAGGTCAACTCTCCTTTGGTTTCGACATCTACAATAACCTTCGCATATTTGAAAAAATTTTGAAGGAAGGTTAAAACCTCGATAAATTTAAAAAAAATTTAATTTTTTCTTACTAAATATCACATATTTCAATATTTGATCATTTTAAAACCGTTACTAAACAGAATTTTGACAATGACTAGTAATTTAACTACCATAACATAAGCATAGATCAAAAGCGGATAAATAAATGTTAATATAGTATATTCACTATTGCCAACATAATTTTGTAAAAAATAAAAATACTTATAAAGAAATAACACCAAGGTCACTGGTATGAAGTAGAGAAATTGCTTTAGTTGTGCTATCATCCCAGCTCGCGTCTTATCTTTCTTTAGTCCTTAATAGTCTATCTTTTTGGAATTATCTGTGACAAATTTACAAGTGCATTTTGTCACAGTAGTTTTTCATATCGTCTTCGCGTTTTCTTTATTATTCAAAATGGCTGATACGAAAAGTGGCAAACAAAAACAGAATTTAATTTATAATTACAATCATGGAAATGCAGATAAAAATACATGCAGATGTAAAATTTGCAAAATAATTTTATCAGCTCCATGATGTAAGTAAATATTAAAACTTTATTGATAATTTACTAAGCTTATCAGTAGGCCTGTGTGCATTAATTATACACATACTGTGGATTTACACTGTTATCTTGAAGTTTCGTGTCATCTTCTACTTTTACCGATGTCTTTTTCTCCATACAATCAAATCACATCTAAGGTTTGTGAAATACCTTAAAAGCTAATTGAGCCAGACACAAAATGTTTTCAGTGTCTCCAGCAAAACTAGATTTTAAAATTCCCTGACTTTTCCAGGTTTTTCAGAGACAGTTTCCAACATTTCCAGTCGCTCACTGGTGCAGCCAAGGGGGGTGGAGGTGTTTAGGGTTGGAACCCCCCCCCCCAGACCTCGGTACCCACCTACCCCTTTCTCATCACTAAAGCTGTTGAAATCAAACATGAGGAACTCTACAAATGAAGAGACTTAATGGGCTTCATATACATACATCCAGAGGTGTCAGTTACGGCCCCATGTGTAAAAATGCCAGAACTGGGTATATCTGGGCATATCTGACCCAGATATGAACCAGTTCTGGCCAGATATCATTTTTCCACATGGGTAGGATGAAGTTCTCAATGAACTTTCTATGAAGCCAAGGAAAATTAACATAATACTAAAGTGAATTTGTTCCAAAGTGATTTTGTGAGTTAAGAGTTAGTGCAAGTTTTTTATTTGAATTTTCAGGTTTTAGCTCATAAAATAATTTTATAAATCAAATTTCCAAAATACAATTTATTGAAACTTGCATGAACAGTATGCATGAATAAAAATTTGTCCATAAAAACTTAACTCATAATAATTACAGAATTATGACAATTTTTATAAATTCTAAATTATTTTGAATATTATTGTATTTCTTTTGATTCATTTGCATTTTGCAGTACTTAAATTTTCAAATTTTTCCGCGGAAAAACCAATGGACCTCGCTTAGTTGGTGAGTGAAACTAAACCTCCCCCCCTCAACTCCCCACAAATGAATCCTGGCTGCGCCAGTGCAGTCACTATATATATTACAAATATTTTATTAAGATCATAACTTAATGTAATAATATTATAGACACATACACATTCTGAAGCTACGTTACCTTATGAAGGGGTCAAAGGATTTCAGCCTAAAGCAATGAGCTATTGGCTAGTAATATCTAAGTTATATTTCAGTAAGACCATATTGTGCATTCAAAAGATCTCCTTACAACAGTAAATTTTAAAATAATTGCAACACACTTTATTTTTTAGTGTCTTCTTTCCATAACATAATCAAATTCTCGCACAAGAGCATAGCCATAACCCAACTTTGGCCAAAGGTGCATGGTAGAGGGATGGAGAGACAACATGAAAATAACATATTGACTGAGAACTTAGATTCGTACATGCTCAACTGGTACAAATGTGGTAAAAGATATTTGTGATGAATATTAACAGGAAGAAAGATGATATTTCGACTAATGTAAATGAAAGTGCTTTAGATATCGTTACTGCAGCCTACCTGCAGTGGCTCTGAAGGATCTGTAGGAACGGTGGAGCTCGCTATGATGACACTAAGCACATCTAGCACTTGGCTTGAAGTTAGTCTTGTTTGTGGTTCCAATACAAGCAGCTGTCGAATCAAGGAGACTGTATTGTCTGACACACGTTCACACCTGGAAAAATTACACTTTTTACTTGCTTGGAGACAACCAACCGTGAACTGTGAAAAGTTAAACAAAACTATTTGGTTATCATATGGTTTAGTTATATCACGAGGTGAAACAAGATTAGGAATGAAGTTATCCAGGAAAGAGTGGGAGTGAATGAGATAGTATAGGACGCAAGACTGAGATGATATGGGCATGTAATGAGGATGTTGGAGTACATGAGATAGTAGAGGAAGCAAGACTGAGATGGTATGGACATGTAATGAGGATGTTGGAGTACATGAGATAGTAGAGGAAGCAAGACTGAGATGGTATGGACCTGTAATGAGGATGTTGGAGTACATGAGATAGTAGAGGAAGCAAGACTGAGATGGTATGGACATGTAATGAGGATGTTGGAGTACATGAGATAGTAGAGGAAGCAAGACTGAGATGGTATGGACCTGTAATGAGGATGTTGGAGTACATGAGATAGTAGAGGAAGCAAGACTGAGATGGTATGGACCTGTAATGAGGATGTTGGAGTACATGAGATAGTAGAGGAAGCAAGACTGAGATGGTATGGACCTGTAATGAGGATGTTGGAGTACATGAGATAGTAGAGGAAGCAAGACTGAGATGGTATGGACCTGTAATGAGGATGTTGGAGTACATGAGATAGTAGAGGAAGCAAGACTGAGATGGTATGGACCTGTAATGAGGATATTGGAATACATGAGATAGCAGAGGAAGCAAGACTGAGATGGTATGGACCTGTAATGAGGATGTTGGAGTACATGAGATAGTAGAGGAAGCAAGACTGAGATGGTATGGACCTGTAATGAGGATGTTGGAGTACATGAGATAGTAGAGGAAGCAAGACTGAGATGGTATGGACCTGTAATGAGGATGTTGGAGTACATGAGATAGTAGAGGAAGCAAGACTGAGATGGTATGGACCTGTAATGAGGATATTGGAATACATGAGATAGCAGAGGAAGCAAGACTGAGATGGAATGGACCTGTAATGAGGATATTGGAATACATGAGATAGCAGAGGAAGCAAAACTGAGATGGTATGCTCATGTAATGAAGATGGAGGAGGATAGGATGCCAAATTTTATTTTTTTATGGAAATGAAGTAGTAAAGGGAAAATATCGCAAAAGAGGCCAAGAACGAGATGGAAGGAGCAGATAACAGAAAATGTGCAAGTTAGAGAAGAAGAATGGAAGAAATTAAAGGAGGAAGGATGGAGGCATTTTACTAAACTGACCCGGCTACAGGCTGGAAACATTTGATGATGATTAAGGTTTAATGTATGCCCTAAAATAATTTAAATTGACCAAATAAATGTAGTGTTTTTGGCAGCTCACTTTTAACATAATTTAAAGGATTTTAAAATTTTAATCATTAGTAAAAAACTTCACAAAATTATGCTAGTAAAAAGGGGTTGCAAATATTCCAAATTTCTAATAGTTGTGAATTATGATATTAAACTATTTGATTCAAAACTTGGAACACCAAGATCAAATAACAAGCTTGGATATTAGTGACCTTCATTTCTCTATGTAATTTCAGTACTTGGTTTTATCAGGGCAATGTTAATATAGAAAGTGGTAGGTGAGACCTTTCATTAAGTACACTTTGTTTACCTTGAAGGGTAGGAAGCGTACCTTGATTTTTTCCACCATGGTGCAGCTTACTTATATGACAAAGCCTGTCAAGGTAAGACTTTAAGATGTCAACGCACAAAGAGTGTTGTATATAAAAACATAATATAGAGAAAAAAACTTTTTAAATGTGTACACACATTATTTTATTTCCCAACTCTTGCCAAAGAATGTGAAATTATTCTGACTACTGTCTTATTTAATTGGAAATATTTGTTATATTTTTTATATCTTTCCCATCCACTTTTACTTTGCATCTCAAGTCAAAGTTTAAAGCCGTCCACCTCTCCAACCTAGTTGGTGCAGACAAATCATGAACTCACAATGGTATGGTGTAGGCAGCTGCCCGTATCTTACTGAACAGTTGAGATGGGACAGAGTCGTAGAACGGAAACTGTCCAAACAGCATGGTGAACAAAACAACCCCCAGCGCCCACATGTCGGAAGGTTTACCTGCACAACACAGATACCATGCATACACTCCTCACAGTATACTTTGTTTCAAAACAGTCTAACCCAGTGGCAGGGTTTGAAAATATCAGGATATGTGTATAAATATCAAAATATTGGATATATAATATGATATATAGCAAGGTCTTGATATATATCGTAGCATTTTTCAAATCAATACATATAGGCCTACTCTCAGGTCACACACCCACAATATGTAGGCCTAAATTTATTTATTTTTAAAGACTTGATTTTTAAAATTCTATCACAAGGTGGTGACACCTTTAAAATGTTTGAAGAAGTTTAAGTACCGGACAGGAAATCATGGTTTTTAGTGGTGTCCTTAAACTCATGAAAGGCACTGTATTAGGAATCAGGAAGGTTGAATTCAGAAGTGTACCTACATTTGAATGGAGAGAGAGTGAGAAACCATTTTGGGAAAACCAGTACACCCAACTGGGATCAAACCATGATCTCCCCATAGTGAGTACCTTAGACCATGCGGCCACTGAAGTGGATTTCAAATAAAAATGAATTACTACTCCTGTAATTAAATTTAAAAATAAGTTGTTTTGAAAATTAGTTAATCCTTTTAAGGATATGGCGATTGCTTCAGTACCAATTGTATTTTAATCATTAGATGATGATGAAATCACTACATTTTGTAGGAATTGGGAATAGGCTGTTTGAAAGGAAAACAAGAGTAATTATAAATTTATCATCAAACTATTTGTTTATTTATTTTTAATTGGAATAAATGTGAAGACTAAGTTTGGACTTATGTCGGCTAAACATTCCTGGTCTTCTACTGACAGTGGCGGAGTGTAACCGTCTTCTTAGGTTGGGCACCATGTAGGTGCAGTTACTTAGCACCAGTTAGATGATGTGGTGGTAGGGTGGTGATGATGATGATGATGATGATGATGATGATTATTATGATTATGTGGTGCCAGTATAAATCTTAAACCTAACTTAAGCCTAATTAAGCAGATCATGGCAACAATTCTCCTTCAGGAAAAAAAGATTAAGGTACTGCCAGGAATGAACCCGGGAGTTCTAGATTAGTAGCCAGGAAAGCTGACCACTAGACCAAGATGCTGACCAATGTTGATTAGTATAGCAGTTCTTTGCTGGTAAATACCTAAATATGGTTTCCCGCATAAAACGTCCGGTGAAATATAGGCAGGTGATCCCCTTTGATCTTTCAACAAGTCATTCTCACTGCTGAGATGTTTGCCAAGACAGAAGTTGGTGATGGTCACACTCCTGGTGTGATGATTCAGAACCAAGTTACCGAGCTTCAAGTCGCGATGAACAATATTTCTCTAGTGAAAGAAACATCCACAAACCCACAGTACTTATTATTTGTATATTAATCAGGGGCAATGTGCACTTTTAAAGTGCAGACTACAATAACACAGGATACATCAAAAACTATCTTAACCTAGAACAACAATGAATACTAATCAACCAACCAAGTATTGATGTTATTAAACATGCTGATCTCTGGTAATCATTTAATATCTGTTAATACTTGCAATGGTTGGATTGTTTATGTTGTGAGATTAATGGTATTTACATCCTACTTTTAGTTATTTAATCAATGCTACATATGTGAGACAGTTTATAAGCTAATTTTTAAACGAATCACTACTTTGTTAAAAAAAAAATTGTGAGCGATAATAACTGTAAAAATAAGATTAAAACAATCCCAAAATATTTACAACTTGGTATCTTGGATCTCTACTTTTACGCTTTAAATAAACATAATAGAAAAATAACATTATTTTATAGGACTGGATGATCAATTACTAAACAAATAAGTCATTTAAGCCTCAAATTAAGATCAATAGGAATAGAAGAAACCATAAACTTGGAACACAAACTAACATTTTATCTAAAAGTTACACAAATTTAAAATAATTTCAGTTGTAAGTGTGAAATAGTTAATAAATTATAGTTTTTTTAAAATTGTTTTCATATATTCAAGGTGGGAACTGTCCTCAAAGCTAAAAAAAATTGTGAAAAATTAATTACCTGTTTTTATGGAAAAGTTACAAAATTATTACTAGCACCGTGTCTTACTACCCATTCGGGTTGTACGCACTTACACTAATGTGTAATGGTAGGGTGATTGTTAGATGAAATGGAGGACCTACAGTTTAACGTAGGATCCGAACCACGGTGGAGGCCTGGCATTCCAGACATTCACAAGTTGTGATTAATACATTCTTGTCAGAGGTGAAGGAAGGGTTTGGTAATCAGATAAATCAAGTTAGAAAAAATTATCTATAAGACATTAAAAAGGGACCAAAAATGACATCAATTTAAAGAAAGTGTGGAAATGAATACAAATTAGCTATTCAAAATAAGAACAAAGTAGAGGAGTGTCTACTGAAACTACCCTCAGCTCCAATATTTAATTTTTCCCTTTACTTTTAAACAAAACTTGGGTTCAATTGTATTTCAAGCATGTGATATAAGCCCAGAGGCTTCAGGAGGCCCAGAGCAATGGAATGTTGGGAACTTCCTATCACACAAAATAATTAACTGAATTTCAGTATTTCTTTAAAAAAAAAATTATTAACCCATTCCCTGGCGCGTGTTTAGCACAGTAATGTAAGCAGGCCTGGCCGCCATTTTTTTTATTTGTCTATTCTTATCTGACACATATTTCCGCTACTCATTTATTATCTCATTTAATGTTTTATTCATGGTCAGTATAGCATTAAACACGTAGCCCCATCTATTAGTTTCAATATGAAGTTTTCAGACTGGGCAAAAGTACAGTGGTTCATTAATAGATGGCATTATAATAACTTATTGCAATGAAACATCGACTCACAATTGTGTCAAGGAACCATCAGGAAAACAAAGATGTTGTTCAACGCCTGCGCCAGGGAATGGGTAGACATTATATTGGAACTATGTTCATGAAAAATATATAAACATTATAGCCTGATACAGTATTCTTTTCTTTTATAGTACTCGCCATCTTTAACAGAGTCAGACTTAAGAAATCAATCAAAATAGTAAAAATAATTTCCTATTATGTAAGCCATGGATTATGGCTGGAGGCTGGCAACAGTTCTAGATGAAGATTTTTTGTAAAATGAATCAATTTTAATTTTTAGCAAATAATAAACTAGGTCATAGCAAGATCCATTTGCAAATTAAAAGGAGTTTAAGCATCCTTTAATCAAAACCATAAAGTAGTAATGTAATGTTGCTAAATCAATTTCACTTTTATACTTACTCTTTACAACATAATACTCAACCATGTTATAGATCAAAGATTTATGAGATACTCATCATGGTATTAAAGTTAAGGTGGTACATTCATCAAACATACCAAATAATATAATAATTACATTACTATAAAACCAAAAACAATGTTTACAAAAGAATTTGTTTTCAGGAACCTAATTATTTTTGTGTTTTCAAAGGCACAAACATGTGTGGCTATCAACACTTATAAGTGAACTTAAAATTCCTCATAATTTACTTGATTTCCCACCGCCTGAAGAATAAATCCCTCCCACACGTAATGAGGATGGAAGGAGAGAGGATTCCAAGAAGATTAATGGATATGAAGTATGTAGAAAAGAGACCGCAAGGAAGACCAAATAAGAGATGGGAGGAACAGATAGCAGCAAGTGTGCAATTGAGAGAAGAGTGGAAGAGAATGCGGGAGGAAGAATGGTGAAAGGACAGAGGGAGAGGGAGGCATTTTACTAAACAGACCCAGCCACAGGCTGGAAACAGTTCATGATCATGATGAATGAGTTTCCCGATATCTCAGTTTTTCTCTTTAAATGTTTTACCAAAGAGTTTTAGTCCTGGGAATAATAGTTAATTCCAAAGTATGATAAGCAATGCTAAACTTTTTTTTTTGTGAATTACTTTTCAGAGCTTGTTTGGACTGAACGCATATTTAAGCTAATAGGGTAGTAATGAGGAAGTTATAGTTCAAATGAAACATACTTACATGTGAATGGGGAGAAAATGTAAAACATTTAGAGAATAAAAACATCTTAAGTGCACTCCAGTGATCTCTATAATTTAAGTGGATGGACATCTGTGGTAACCAAGTTCCTTTATAATGTCATCACAACAGGTTTTCCGATACTGTACCTAATGTATAGCACAATTCACATGTTTTGATACAGCTGTTATCTTTGAGCAGTGTGTTGAGCTGGCTCTTGTTGTCAGTTTTCACTGCCGTTACTGGGGTTGTCTGTGATGTGAGTTTCCCACTCTTAATGTACCTGACCCAACGTCTAACTGTGCTCATATCAACGATATTGTCACCAAAAATATTTGTGAGACGCGTATGAATTGTGATAGGTCTCACTTTCTCCATGGTAAGGAATTCAATCACCATCCGTTGTTTGGTATGTGTATTCATAACATCCACCATTTTTAAGTGCTAGTGTGCTGCAATCATGAAACCAATTGCAGCGATGCTCAATATGGTGAAAAGAGAAATATTTAATTGCCACTCAAAAGAAGACTAAACTTTTCTTAGGTATCAAAAATTATATAAAAAACTAGAAAGAATTACTTTCATACCGCTCCTCGTAATATAATAGATGTGAGTTCTAGCAAAAATTGGTTGCAAACTAGTGTTGAACAATATTACCTTGTGTAGGCTCTCCACAACGCGCACAGTGTTGTAGAAAATGATGAGCGCTTCTCTCTCGGCAAGCTTCTTCTCTTGTATAACATAATGTTGTAGGTTGAGGAGGCTGTCATTGTGAGAACTGAAGTCATGAGCGCACAGACAGTCCAATACTAGACACAACCGATGTTTTACTCGGCCAGTGTATACCAGACTTCCATCCGCCAACTGGCGCTCTTCCAACGCACGGTCCTGTAAACACACAACAGATCCTTTAATTTATCATGGGTTTTATTTTAGTGATAGTTTTTAAAGCATTTTTTTAAAGTGAATTTATTAGTAACACTTTAATGCATCCAATTATAGTTATTAGGGACTTCAAACTATTTTATATAAGAACAAACAAGATTTGTACAGTATACCTGTGTAGTCTGCTAGCTAAAAAAGTGAAAAATGTTATGGGAATAAACATATATTAAAATCATTATGGCTTTATGATCGTTACGGCCATGATCTCGTTATGTTTGTGCTCATTATAACCTAGCTAGACCGTAGTTTAAAAATGGCTCTATAATTTCTGTTCACAATGTGTATATGGTGTTTTACAATAAAAATAATTTTATATACTTATTATTATTATTATTAGCAACGCATCTTACTACCAGTTCAGGTTATAAAAAAAAAGACATTTTATATTAGTTTATTGAGTATTAATTTTTTTTAGATTGAAATTTTTGAAAAATAGCTTTAAAATTTTTTTCAAAATTTGTATCTCGGGATACACTTTACATGATAAATTGTCATTTATGTTTATTTTTCTAAAATAAATTTATTTAAAAGTAGTTGACACGCTGCCCATTTTAGAATATTTGAAAATTTTCAAAAATGACCTTTAATATTCAGCTCAAAGTGGATATCTGAAAATTGTTTTACATGATTAATTTTACTTTTACAAATATAAATGATTTGAGTGTAGTTTACGATAGTTGATTTTTGAAAATTTTATTTCTTTTTTAGATTGTATGAACCATTTTGTTTAAAATATTATGGAGATTGTTAGTTGTGATTAACTTGATGATTGGGGTTTTTTTCCCAAGGAAAGCTTACTAAAGGGAAGTTTATTGAAAACCTATTTTCGAAAATTTTGTTCTAAGCTATAATTAACTATGAGAAAATTTGTATGATAGTGTCGTATCACATCAATCATACCATTTATTTATTTACCAAATTAATTTTAAAATTATATATTATTCAACTAAAGCTGAACTTGACTTGATGCTCAAAAGCTTTAAGAGAACCTTGACTAAGGGATAAGTTAAAAGTACGGCTTGTGACTGCAAGATAGCATTTATCTGCCAGATAAAATGTATTTATCCATCACATTTTTATCAGAAGGTTTAAGTACCTGATAACTTTTATCTGGAAGTTTAAATGGTTGTTGCCATAGTGACGCGTTGTTTTTAATGAGGTTTCACCTATCAGAATCCGTTTTAGGTTAAACTCTTGGTTCACGTGTTTAGTAAGCACAGGCGTATTTTTATATCAACTGATAAGCTATTTGTAGAGTTATATTTATATAAGAACAAATTATCAAAATCTAAGTACAATAAATGAAATTTTGTAAACGTTGTATCCAACTATTGACCACATTTTGGCAGACATCGAAATTAATACTTGGCACAACATCTTAGCTTTTGCGCCCACGTTACACCATCTGTTAACTCGCACTCGCTTAGCCGCCATTATTTAACAAATGTTGAACACAGTAGAAAAAAAATCTTAGTTCGCGTGTTAATTAAGCACAGGCCTAGGTTCTAGCTATATATAAATTTAGAACATTTAATTCACACTTTTACAAAAAATGACAAGCTATTTGTAGAGTTGTATAAGAACAAATTATTTAAATGTGAGTACAGTAAATGAAATTTTGTAAACGTTGTAACAAATTATTGCCCACATTTTGGCAGACACCAAAATTAGTACTTGCAAGACAACTTAGCTTCTGCGCTCACACCATCTGTTTCCTCGCACTCATTTAGCCACCATTATTTAACAAATGTTGAACGTTCTCGCCACTCACTAGTAGTGGTTGTGTCTGGGCTCATACACATGCCAGCAAAAAGAGTACCAACATTGCATTTTCTACATAAAAATATATTTATTCTACAGATAGCTATCCAGCAGATAGATTCAGTTCATAAAACACGTAAAATATTAAAGTGGCTGATAACCTTTAACTGGTAGCTAACTTTAACCTCCCGATAGCAATATTTAGCCCGTAGCCATAAGACCAGCCCTAAATTTAATTTTAATTAGTTTTTCTGTTACTATTACAGATGGATTTAAAAATTAACCCTTAAATTTATTTGGTTCAATTTTTTTTACAATTTAAAAAGCACAAGTCATTTTATATTTTTTAAAACATTGGTTAGTTTTACTATAAAATTATTACTACGACTATCCTTTCAAATTTGATATTTGATTTTGTTTTGTTTTAAATACAGTATCTGATTCTTTAATTGATTTCAAAAAGTTAAAAATAATTTGAATATATATTGGTGGTGGACAAACAATGACATACTTTGAAGAAGCCATGATGATGTATAACACCATCTTGGTCATGTAGAAGTGAAAGAAGTGAATATTCTGTGTGAAGAAGCATCTTTCCTTGAAGGTCATCTTGCGACTCTTCACTAGAGTCTCTCAAGGTTAGAATCTGAAATAATAATCAACAATAAATTTAAAACACAACTTTTAATCCCCCCCATCTACAAAGTCATGGGAACGACTCGCAAATTCCATTATTCTGTGAATTCCTCCTTGGTATTAGAGGCCTGAGAACTTAAGGGCTGGTTGAAGAAATCCCAGTCTGTCTATCAAAAGCCTAAAGTACCTGAATGAATAAGGCTAGCATATTATTAAAAATTGGACTCATTCATAAACATTATTATTTATTTATAAGCATTAATAAAGTAAGACTTGATATAAAAAGTAAATCTAATAAGAAAAATTACATTTCTTATTTTCTGTTATTTTGTTTAAGTCGGTAGTTATGGTGGTACAGGCAATAAGTAACGAGCCGTGCAAGTGCTCTTGGTTCATTCATCTTGTTGTGGAGATTTGTTTTGATGCTGTTCATTTCTGAGAATCCCACCTCTTGGTTCAACTTGTTGTGGAGGTTTGTTTTGATCTTGTTCATTGCTGAGAATCCTGTTTTGCAGGCATATATAGACCCAAATACAGAAAACACATACAATGTGATATATTGAATATTTTCATGTAATAAAGTAGCTGAATTAAGCCAACACACTCCAGATGCTGACTTTGTTTGTGTTATACATTAATTTGAGTTCCGAGGACGATTGAAAATTGATGAGTTCTAGTTTAAATAGTGCTTCCTTAATGTTAGGGCGTATTACCAAAACTTTACAGCAGTCATTATTTCCATAACCCAAGAAAGGATTAGTGACAAATTTAACCCCTTGACTTACCATTTAACCTGGCTATGTTTTACACCAGGATTACCATTTAAATTCACGTCAAAATACTTTATGTGCAAGATTAGTTTATCTGATATAACTTATTCAATATATTTGCAATTTCAATGATCTAAACAGCATTTTTATGTCATGTTAAATGATCATTTTTTCCCCCTCCCTCCTCCTACCATTTATATTCTTCCTCCTTCCGATTTACCTCTTTCTCCTTCCTGTTTCCTTTCAATCTACCTCCACTATCACCCCTCTCTCCTAGCATTTCCCTTCAGCCTTTATTTATCTCTTTTTCTCTCCTTTATCACTTATTTACTTATTTCACTCTATTTCACTCCCCTCTCACTTATATTATTTCCTCCATATCGGTTTATATCCCTTCCCCTTCTTCCACACTATGCGTGTTCTTATCATAGCAACTTATAACTATTATTGACAAAGATTACTTTTCTGGACTGTATATACTGTGTTCAAGAAAAATCAAATTTATACATAACATATAATTATTTATAAAGCATAGTGTTGATTTATCCCATTAGGTGTTTTTATTTTTCCATAATTTTTCCTTGTTTACATTTGTTTGATTGTTTGAATCACTACCGTCAAAAGAGCTATCACTTTCAGAAGGCCTATATATGCCATTATTGCTGACACCTTCAGTTAGTTCAACACTTTCACTATCATAATCATCAGAAAAATCTACATCCTCATTATCACTAGTATCTACTATTATTATTATTAGCACCACGTCTTACTACCCGTTCGGGTTATACGCACTTACGCTAATGTGCAATGGTAGGATGATTGTGAGATGAAATGGAGGACCTACAGTTTAACGTGGAATCCGAACCACGGTAGAGGCCTGGCATTCCTCACATTCACAAATTGTGATTAATACACATCTTGTCAGAGGTGAAGGAAGGGTTTGGCAATCAGATAAATCTGTGCCGGGACCGAGGATTGAACCTCGGACCCTCAGCACAGAAGTCTGACACCTTACCCTTAGACCACCAGGTCACCTTAGTATCTACTAAATCATTTTCATTGTCAGAATCACAAAGTATCTGTGTCATTTCTTCGTCAGTTAGCCAGTTTTTAGTCCGAGAAACTTTTTGTTTACTAGTCGACCCCATTTCATAGCTTGACTGTACTAATAATTGAGTAACACCTTTTGGTAAAAAAAAACCTAAATGAAAGTTTTGGTTGAAATATAATGAATAAAGCTGCAAGTTCTATTCATACTGCTCCTGCCATCTATGGAAGTAACACCAGCTCTTCATGACCAAAAAAAAATGTTTGTTAGAAAAATAAGAAATAAACTGCCAAGTTATATTTATAAAACTCCTGCAATTCATGAAAGAAATAAGAAAAAAACTAAAAAACTCACAAAAACAAACAAAACGTTTATATGAAATATAAGGAATAAAACTGCCAAGTTTTATTCATACAGCTCCTGCCATCTATGAAATATAAGCAAGAACCCAATGTACAAGCCCTGCTCATCAAAGTATCTGTGTGGCGCACTAAGCTATGACGAGCCCTGCTCATCAAAGTATGTCAAGGGGTTAAAACCGTTATTGAATTGTATAAATCTCCTATTCTTAGTTTCAATTAATTTTTAATTTATTTAGGAAGCTTTCCATTTCAGATGTTGAACATATAAGTCTTTTGAGTTCTGCAAAAAACATAAATGTGTGGGAATGAACATTGCTAAAAAAAATCAGCTTTTTTAAAATAAAAGCTTCAATTTCCTTGATTAAATTAATTACAAATCTATTCCAGCCTTGTAAATTGAGATTCAGGCTATTAAGATGTTTAAACATGTCTGCTAAAAAACACATCCGTGCAAGAAAGTCATCATCATTTAGTGACAACAGATATTCAGTAGCTTTAATGTTAACTTACCTTCCCGTTAACAGTATTGTCTCACAGAAATCATCTAGGAATAAAACCTGTTTAGGACTGTTCCTTTGCTGAGACAGCGCACATTATTATACAAAAGAAGATCCAATTGCCCTTCATCTAATTCTCAACTTATTCGCTGAAAAGTCAATGCTGCAAGCTTGATGTTCCCTGAATGAGATTTTTAATTTTTGTAAAAGAATCCATTACAAATGACATGGAACCACCTGGTATGGCAAATAGGACAGTTCGATGAATGAGATAGTGCATAGCATTTATTTGGGGTTTGTTTTTTGAGTTGAGTCATCAAGCCAATATTTTTGATGCACCATCTTTCACAATTATGTCTAGTTTGTTTAAGGAAGGTTGCACATAGTATTAATGTGAACATAGTTACAAAATGTTTGTGAATTTAAATCTTCACGAGTAGGATATTAAAAAACAAAAAATAAAGGCTTCTTGTGGATGTTTATCTCTCTCGTCGGGCTCTGGTTGTGGTTGTTGTGGTGTGTTGTGAGGTCTTCGGGTTGGGTATTAGTTTTTAGGCTGGAGAGCGGTTCCTTGGGAGGGAGTTGGTGGAGTATGTCTTGTCTTGCTTCTTTCTTGATTTTTTCCTTTCTTTCGGTGAGTCGAGCTTGAGTGTACCAACTCAGATGGGGGTCCGCAGAGGAGGCACGTGTCCAGCAGACGTCCTTAGGGATGGGTTCTTTGCAGTATTTGCAATGACATACGCCGTACAGGTGGTTGGAGAGGGAGTGGAATTCTGAGAGTCGGAATAAGGAGTGCTGCTTGACTGGCAGGAACGGGGGATGGGGGGGGATGGGGGGGGGAGGGGTTAAGCTTAGGTCCAAAAGTAGCTGCTGTAGTTTCCGTCGTTCAGGCATCGGATGTTAGTTCTTCTGAGATCTGTAGAGATCAGCGTTCGGTGCTCGGAAGACTTGTACGGGGAAGGGTGAGGAGAGAGAGGTATCAGTTGATAGGGGTTCTGCGGGGAGCATGGTCGTGGGGGGGAGCAAATAAGTATTTGAATATGGCATAGGTTTCCGCTCGGTTTCTTCTGTTTTGTCCTCCCTTGTTGCGACAGTAATTGGGGTGAGTGGGAAGGGGGCTTATGGATAAGGAAAGAGTTTGGTATTGTGATGGTACGGGTTTCTTTTGGCAAGAGAGAAGTTGGCAGCCCAAATTGGTCTGAGCGCAAAGGGGGGAAGGAGGTTTGAATGGCAGCTCGAATGTCTGAGCGCTAGAGGAAAGCCGAAGGTAAACAAAAAAATAGAAATACCGAAAGATTGGTGGTAAAGAAAGATCAGATGTTTATTTCTGATTTCTCTTCTCCTTATCTCCAGACATCAACATACTTGGTCAGTTGGGGGAGGTTGGGCCCAACTCTCCCCCTAAGGCTTAATCTCTAAAACTTATGCTAAAACATATATATCTTACACTCTTAAATTTAACATGATCAGTTAGTTACACTACATATTTAAATATATTTACAAAATGAATTTTTTAGTCCTTTTCTTGGAAAATTTGTCTCTTGTTGGGTCCTTTTGCTTTGGCGCGATCTCTTGCGAGAGTTTGTAGCTACGTGGCTGTTCCAATGATCGCGCACTAGGGGTTTTTTGGGGTGTGGCGGATCATCTCACCGGCCGTGCAGGGGTTGACCGAGAGGAAGGGGGTGGAGGGGTGACCTGGTGTGCCCGCTCGCTACCAGGTGGCCCTGCCTGTCTCGCCAGGGGGTGTAATTCTCTGCTATAGGTCTCAGAGCAGTCACCAGGTACCGTACCCATACGGTCGACGCACAACATGGATTTGGGTAAAAAGGTAGAAATCAGGACTTAGAAATGGTTTGTAATACGCAGGTGGCCCATGAAATTTTTTGATATGCTTATACAGTCCGCAAACAAAATTAATTGCCAAGCGCTGCTTTTTGGCCTATAAAACCAACTTTTGGTTGAGACCATACATACTTTTCTTTATTAAGTGAAACTCCTTTTTATTAAAATACTGACAACAAACTTTTTAAGTGATGATCTTGATCTTTTTTGTCCTTTCCATGTATTAGTAAGATGTTGATATACACTTACACTCCTTCACACGACTCAAGTATTTGTTCCATGATTTTCTGGAACACTTCTAGTGCAAAATTGATGGGGAAAAAAATCTTGTATCTGTATGGTCCAAGAGGTAAAGTAAAAGTAGTTATCTCGATGATTCGCCCAACTCATTATGGTAAAGGGCAGCTTTTAAATACAGTAGTATCACATAGACTAAACGCTAATTTTGTGGTTGTGGGTATTGCATGGATTGCATGGATTGCATAGTTAGCAGCCCTCATATCTTTACAGCATCATCAACTGTTTCCAGCCTGTGGCCGGGTCAGTTTAGTAAAATGCCTCCATTTTTCTTTATCCTTCCACCATTCTTCCTCCTTTAATTTCTTCCATTCTTTTCCTATTATTTGAACACTTTTTGTTATCTGCTCCTCCCATCTCATTCTTACCCTCCCCTGCAGTCTTTTTCCTACATAATTCATTTACAACATTTTCTTTGG